>JASANF010012533.1:0-38403 GCA_030248245.1 Trissonchulus sp. WLG1_4 | reverse complement strand
AAAATGATAGAATATCTGTAGAAGTGTTGATTTGGAATAGCCGTCGGTGGATTGAGGATATTTTCACTACCGGGCAGTTAATAGTGCATATTTATAGGATAGCAAGAAAAAATATCGAGGTTTTTTGAGAAAATATTAAGTTATAGATTTTTATGGGGAAATCTACAACTTGAAGTACCTTACTTTGATGAGCTTTCGTGAAACTTTTTTAACGTACGAGCCCAGCAGATATTGCCATGGATACAGTTGGAACTCCAGGGAATGACTAACAGATATTTTTTAAATTATTTTTAGCAGTGACTTTGAGTAACCTGGATGCCATTTCCTCGGAGTTGCCATCGCGATTGGGATCAATGCTATTCACCAGATGTTGCTCCGGCGCTCGGTAGCTTTAGGGTAGCCATTCATACTACAGTCGTGTGTCCGTTCAGCCGGCAAAATTACGAAATAATCACGCCACAATCTGATGTTATACACTATTAGCGGCGTGATTTTTTCGTAATTTTGCCGGCTGAACGGACGGACATACGGCTGTTAATAAGGATTGAGCCTTTAGGATCAATTTATACCACAGTCGTGTGTCCGGTCAGCCGGCAAAATTACGAAATAATGTATATAAGATTATATGATGAGCATGTGGCTTAATTTTTTCGTAGTTTCGCTGGCTGAATGGGCATACGGCTGTAACTTACTGTAATTCTATACCAATAGATTTATTTCTAATATAGGTTCGGACAGTTTTTCAAAGAGGGGAAAAAATTACAAATTCTGGCGTCGCACGCCTTAGCGGTGTCGAATAAACCCTCAAGCTGATTTGTGTCGATCTTTGCATTACTTGACGCGGAAACAAATTTGAGTTGATTTTTTGCGGAAATGATTAATTTGAGTTGAATGAAGAGCTAGAGAGTGATAAAACAGAACATTTTTTACTCCCCAATCAGCGGAATATTACGGTCATTCATTTTATTCCAGCGTATTCTCTTGGAAAGACGGTAGCGCGCTGACAAGTGTGGAAGGCTTCCAATTTGCGCAGTACGGCTCCCATTGCGATGACTACCCCTGCAGCTATTTGAACATGGCAGCAGCCATTGGAATGGACATACAAGAGGTGGACACTGTGATACAGCGACTGGACAAGTACTATGGACAATTGGTTAAGGACAAGCCGGAAATAGAACACAACTAAGGGCCCGTCTGTACCGGATTAAACGGATTGGATTTATCTTAGGCCGAGGTGGAGGAGTGACATATCGGACTAAACGAGTTAAAATATTATATTAGCAGCTTAATTTTAGTCCGAATCCGTTCCTAAACTATATACCACGGGACGAAGCTAATTTAATGTGCACGCTTAACATCAGTATGCATAGCTAAGTCCGTTTAGTCTGACTAAAAAGCAGCGCGCTAAAATTGAAGTCCGTGTAATCCGAGGTTTTAGAATGTCATTTTTAGCATAGTTTTTAAACCGTTTAGTCCTTAAAATTAACCTTTTAATCCGGTAGTCTAGAAGTGTTCTGTTATGGACAACAGCTCTAAGGTTTGCACCGATAGCTATGGCAAACTATACTGGGTGGGGGCTAAAATTGGATGTATATATAACATGCATTTGATTAATAACGCAGTATATAATTGAAGTAGCCGGTGAACTTATAATATTTCACTAGGTCACTATTTATTGTATGTACGGGGCATTGTGTCGCGTGTGGCAGCTTTAGGGCCGATTCATACTTTCAGTCAAATGTCCTTTCAGCTGGGCAAAGTTATTAATGCCATTACTAGCTGATCTATGTGTGGCGTGACAGTGTCGTAATTTTGCCGGCTGAACGGACAGACGGCTGTAAGTAAGAATCGACCCTTAAGCCCGGTTCATGCTCGTCCTTGTCCTCGTCCATATAATTTTATTCTTAAGCAATTCCCAGAAAACTACCTTGCCAAATAAGCCGATTTTTCGCATGAAGATAGTTGAGGTAACTTAACAGACCGTTTGCAAAAAATTACCCGAGACGCTTTTGTCAATTTATCACAGCAGCTGACCGAAATTTGTCCTTGTCCCTGTCCCACTGTCCTTAAGGACAAGACGAACCGTGCTTCACAATTACACGGAATCAGGACCTCTTGAGGGTTGATTTATAGCTACAGCCGTACGTAACTTAGCCGATGAAGCAATTAACAAACTCTTGCTAAAAAATGAAATTTACTGTTTAGTTGGCTTGATTTTGTGTTCATTTTTGGATGCAGTGTTGTGACCGGCCGGCTGGCTGCTTAATTCGGCTGAAACCGATCGACTAAGTTAGGCCGGCATAACAGTCCGACAGGCTAAGCTAAGCCGAAAATATGACTGAATGAATTTGTTTTTTCAAAAATTTCCGCTGGGCCGGCCGGCTGTATGTATGAATCAAGCCATTGTTTTTTACATTCCCTGCTGTAATTCAGGTTGATATAGCTGCACTTTGCATGTCCCTCCTGCTATATATAATTGTTGAACATTTTTTATGATGCAAAGCAGTATTAGATTTGTATCTTGAATAGTATTTGAGTATCAATTTAAACTAATTCGAACTAATTGAATCAAGCCTGTTTCACTGTGATATTGTTACTGTTATCAACTTGTTTGTTTATTATGTTTGTTTTCTATAGTAAACAATTTTGCTATCGGCTTGGTTGAATCTAGCCGTGCTATTTTAGTTTTTACTCAGTGGCATCAGCCCTAGGTTTATAGATTAGCGGGAAGGGCAGCGTTTGGGTATGGGCACGTTTACATGTTTCAAAACCACAGTTTTCGAAAGTTTACACGCGTTTGACGGTTAAGGTTGTAGTTACATTTTTAATAGTTTTTATAGCTGCTTATAAGTTTTTCACCCTACAGGAGGCTAATAACATAACTAGCCAATAAGGTAACGTAATTGTACTATAGTTTTAACTTAATAAAACAAAACGAGCGAAAATTGACATGCCAAATTTTTGACATGACTAGACAATAGTGATGTGGATCGGATCGGTCCGAAATTTTGATGCCGATCCGATCCGGATGCACGATTGTCGATCCGATCCAGGCCCGGATCGGTCGATCCGATCCGATCCGATTCAAAATTGCATAACCTTGAAGACAGTTAAAAATCTCATTTTTTGTAGAAATATTGTTAAGTATATAATATAACAAGTATAGGATATTGCCCTAAAAAATTTAATGAGTTTGTATACAGATGATAAGATGGCATTTTTGAATGAGAGCTAGTTAGACATTCCCACGACCAAAAATTCTGACTAATTGGAAAATGTAAACGTCTTGAAAATTTTGGGTCACTACCGCAGGTCGTGGAACCATACCAACGGTTGGGTTGGATCGGAAAATTTGAGCCGTATCCCGTGAGTAACCGTGTAACCGGTTAGTAACCGTGTAACCGTTAGTAACCGTGTTACCGTTTACACGGTTAGTATCCGTGTAAACGGCTACACGGATATTTAGCGTGTAAACGGTTACACGGATAATTAGCGTGTACACGCGGATAATTGCAGTAACCGTTAGTTAGCGTGTAAACGCGGTTACTAGCCTTCGAAACTAACCGTGTACACGGATAGTGATTTTGTAACCGTGCCCAGCCCTAGTTCCAACCAATATGCGTACATAACTTTGAGTACCATTCGGTAAAAGTAGGTGATGTGTAAGTAGTAATGTGAACAATGCACAGCTGTACAATGTGAAAAATTAAATTTTCCAGGCTAGGCTAGGCTGACCAGCATTACTACATAGGCTGGGAGTTAGCTAAAGCGGGCTGGAAGTCTCCACAACACCCCCACACCCCCCCGACCTTGAAAAATTTAATTAAATTTTCCAGGCTAGGCTGACCAGCATTACTAAATAGGCTGGGAGTTAGTTAAAGCGGGCTGGAAGTCTCCACAACACCTCCGCAACCCCCCGACCTTGAACAATTTAATTAAATTTTCCAGGCTAGGCTAGGCTGACCAGCATTACTACATAGGCTGGGAGTTAGCTAAAGCGGGCTGGAAGTCTCCACAACACCCCCACACCCCCCCCCCCCCGACCTTGAAAAATTAAATTAAATTTTCCAGGCTAGGCTAGGCTGACCAGCATTACTACATAGACTGGGAGTTAGCTAAAGCGGGCTGGAAGTCTCCACAACACCCCCACACCCCCCCGACCTTGAAAAAATTAATTAAATTTTCCAGGCTAGGCTAGGCTGACCAGCATTGCTAAATAGGCTGGGAGTTAGCTAAAGCGGGCTGGAAGTCTCCACAACACCTCCGCACCCCCCCCCCGACCTTGAAAAATTTAATTAAATTTTCTAGGCTAGGCTAGGCTGACCAGCATTACTACATAGGCTGGGAGTTAGCTAAAGCGGGCTGGAAGTCTCCACAACACCCCCACACCCCCCCCCCGACCTTGAAAAATTAAATTAAATTTTCCAGGCTAGGCTAGGCTGACCAGCATTTCTAAATAGGCTGGGATTTAGCTAAAGCGGGCTGGAAGTCTCCACAACAACCCCACACCCCCCCCCCGACCTTGAAAAATTAAATTAAATTTTCCAGGCTAGGCTAGGCTGACCAGCATTACTACATAGGCTGGGAGTTAGCTAAAGCGGGCTGGAAGTCTCCACAACACCCCCACACCCCCCCCCCCCGACCTTGAAAAATTTAATTAAATTTTCCAGGCTAGGCTAGGCTGACCAGCATTACTACATAGGCTGGGAGTTAGCTAAAGCGGGCTGGAAGTCTCCACAACACCCCCACACCCCCCCGACCTTGAAAAATTAAATTAAATTTTCCAGGCTAGGCTAGGCTGACCAGCATTACTACATAGGCTGGGAGTTAGCTAAAGCGGGCTGGAAGTCTCCACAACACCCCACCCCCACCGACCTTGAAAAATTTAATTAAATTTTTCAGGTTAGGCTAGGCTGACCAGCATTACTACATTGTCGCGAATAGCGACTGCTGATTGGCTGATGTACGTCATGTGCAGTCAGCATCAGCGATATAATTTAGAATGAAAATTTAGAATGTGATTATACATGAGATAGATGAGCTGATTAGTAGCAAATAAAAATGGCGGTTTTGACATCTTGTTGTTAATGATTTTACATGGTGCCGAAATTTACTTTGCAGTTTGTTATATTTTATACAAATTTTAAACTGCAACGAACCGGTGGTTTTATATTATTGTAATGATATTTTTACCTGACAATTTGGTTGCATTGTTAGATTTTTTGGAACATTTTGTCATGTTTTGCTGCTAGTCATTAGCATGCAAATTGCACATATACGTGCAAATTTAGTAACTGTGTACGATATTGTTCATGCTTAGCTAACTACGTACGATAATTTGACAAATTTTGCCTGGATCTGGTAGCTGCTAGTTATTAGTTAGCCACCAAACAAAACTATTATAACTCTGAACTGTAACTGTATTTTGCAGCAAATATGTGTACGGTAGACAGTACAACTCGAACTGTATACCGAGGTAAAGTGACTCGACTTGTTAATCAAGTCAATAAGTTGTTTGCGACCCGCACTGAAGAGGTGCCCGATTCGCTAATACTGCTGCAAATACAAAACAAACTGAAAAGTCTTCAACAAGACTTGTTGGAGCTCGATTCGAGAATCCAGGCAGAAATTGTCGACGATGAACAATTAGGCATAGACATTGAACGATGCTACGAAGTCAGGGAACAAATAGAGGATACGCTGCCAAAAATTGAACTGATGTTGCATCAGACCGACAATTCGGTGCAGCGTGAACTAGGTGACAACCAGTCACAGGGTTCAGTTGCCGAAACGTTTACGCACGAACTCAATGTAAAATTGCCCAAACTTTCGATTGAAACTCATAATGGTGACCCACTTTTGTGGGAAGAGTTTTGGGATTCGTTCAGTAGCGCAGTACACGAAGTCACAACCTTGCCGCCGATCAAAAAATTTCAGTATTTGCGATCATACTTGAGCGGTGAAGCAAAAAGAGTAGCTAGTGGTTTTCAACTGACGGCAGCGAACTACGATGCCGTTATCGAGACCCTGCAGAGTAGATTTGGGCGCAAAGAAACTATAATTTTTGCACATTTTGAAAGCCTTCTAGCTTTGCCTGTTGCAGACTTGAAAACAACAGATCTGCAAAAAATTTATGACGAAGCCGAACGTCATGTTCGCAGCTTAGTCAATCTGGGACTGGAAGAAAATACGTTTGGGATTGTCTTTGTCCCAATTATTTTGTCCAAATTGCCGAAGCCAGTCCGAGTTGGCCTACATCGGGCCAACGGCAGGGAAACGTGGACTCTCGAAAATTTACGCCGCTATCTCGCGGAGGAAATTGACGCGCGTAAGCGGGGCGAATGGTCGCTAACTGACCATAATGCAGTGGAAAAACCCAAACAACAGTTTCCAAAATATAAAACTGATATGAAGCCGACGCAAAGGGTATCTACAACGAGCGCCATGTCTACTAACTCAAAAAAGACACCTTCGAAGTGCATATTTTGCAAGGGACAACACTTTTCAGATCAGTGTAAATAGTTTGCAACTGTTGACGCTCGGACCAAAATTTTGGGTCGTAGGTGCTTCAAGTGCTTCAGCCCTGATCACGGTTATCGTGATTCAGGTTGTCCAAAAACTGTTGTATTTTGTGTTTACTGTCGCAGCACAAATCATAACCGAGCCTTGTGTCCATCAAAATTCAAAGGCCCGGTTGCAACACAAGGGAATGTGGTCAATACAGAAACAGTGGCTGAAGGTTTGAATCCTGATGCACAAGTGTTTCAATCACAGGGGATGGGGGCCGCAAGCTATGAAAATTCAGACAGCTCAGCTAACAGACAGGATTATGTTTTTACTGAAATGGCGGTTGCACACTGGAAAGAGACGGGAGTAGCGGGTAGGCTATACCTTGACACTGGGAGCTCCCGTACATACGTGACAACTTTTTAAAGCACATTAACTATACACCAGTGGGAACGGAAATCGTATCAAATGCGGTTTTCGAGGGAAAATCTCAAAAAACTCGCGTGTATAAAAGGTCAAAATTCAGCTGCCAAGTATCGATGGCTCCTGTCTGACTGTCACTGCTCTAGTAACTGATATTATATCAGCGCCAATTTTGCGGGTTCCGGTTGCCCTGCAAAAATACCCCTCGCTGCAATTTCTACCTTTGGCTGACCCACCCCCGCTCAAACCTGAGGAAGTCCGAGTCGATATTCTCATTGGTACTAACTATTATTATCAGGTTACTACTGGGGAGAGACTGTTTCTCGACAACAGCTTTTTAGCTGTGGATTCTAAATTTGGCTACATTTTGGTTGGTGTTCTGAAAACTAAAGGGGATTCATTTTTTGCTGCTACAACTATGCTAAATTCTTCGTTTGCCGTTCCATACAATTATTCGGACGTGGAACGTTTCTGGTCGTTGGAAGATGTAGGTGTTAAGGACGATGCGTATATCAAAGACGATGAGTTAGCCATCCAGCGATTAAATGATTCTATTGAACTAGTAGGGGATAGATACGAAGTAGGGTGGCCATGGAAAGAAAAATATCCTGAATTGTCAGACAACTACGATATTGTAGTATCTCGGTTACGGTCCCAAGTCAAACACCTAAGCAAAACTCCCGAGGCCTATGCTTTGTACGAAAAAACCTTCAAAGAGTACCTTCAACTGGGCATTGTGGAACAAGTGCCAGCCAATTCCACACCAGATGGGCCGGTGCATTATCTTCCACATCATGCGGTGATCAAACAAGATAGAGTCACAACGAAACTACGTGTCGTTTTCGATGCATCGTGTAAGGCCAACAAATCTAGTTTATCCTTGAATGACTGTCTTCTGCGTGGTCCTGTGTTTTTGAACGATTTGTGTGGGTTGCTTCTACGGTTTCGACTAAACCCTATCGCAATCGTAGCAGATATAGAGAAAGCATTTCTCCAAGTAGGACTAAGGCAGTCAGACCGAGACGTTACCCGATTCCTTTGGCCTAAAGATCCCAGCAAACCATACAAGTCAGACAATTTGATTGTCTATCGATTTGCTCGTGTCCTTTTTGGTGTTGTCTCGAGTCCGTTTTTACTCGCTGCCACAATTTGTCATCATCTGTTGCTACAGAATACACAGATAGCCAATGAAATAGCCGATGGCATTTATGTGGACAATAGTATAGGCGGCACTCAGACAACAGAACAAGCAAAGATGTATTACTGTAACTGTAAGCAGTTGTTCAAAGACATTTCGATGAATATGAGAGAGTGGTTCACCAATTGCGCTGAGACTCTCTCTACGATACCTGAACAGGACAGGGGCAAAGGACAGTCCACAAAGGTCCTGGGAATGGTCTGGAAATATAGGCCGGACGTTATGTCTGTGCCCGACCCAAAGATTAACTCTGTTGTTGTAACAACCAAACGCCAACTGTTACAAGCAGCATCTCGCATATTTGATCCGTGCGGACTGTTATCTCCGGTGACCGTGACGGCTAAAAGACTGGTTCAAAGAACTTGGGTAGAAAGCCTCAAGTGGGAAGATAAGCTACCTCGGCAGATACTAGAAGATTGGGATAACTTTGTTTCCGGCTTAGCTGGAATTGCTGTCTTCGAGGTTCCTCGGTTCATCCAAAACGATGATAAGACTGTTTGGACAGTTCACTGTTTTTGTGATGCGTCAGCTGTGGCTTATACAGCAGTCGTGTACCTGTGCGATGTCACAACTGGCATGTCGCGGCTGATTTTCAGTAAGGCCAAGTTAGCTCCGATAAAAAAGATGCCAATTCCTCGATTAGAATTGATGGCTGTACTACTGGGTGTCCGCATCTCTCAATTTGTGGTTAATCAGACAAAATTACAACCCCGCTCGGTCTACGTTTGGACTGATTCCAAATGTGTGCTTCAGTGGTTACAGTCAACTAAAGTTCTAACAGTTTTTGTCACCAATCGAATTCGAGAAATCCGACAATGTTCGATCGTTTCTGAATTTCGATATGTGCCTACCGGTTTGAATCCGGCTGATATATCCTCTCGTGGTTGTTCGTTTGACGAATTGAAAGATAATCATAGCTGGTGGTATGGACCCGACTTTTTAAAGACGGACCCTGAGAAATGGCCTATCACACAGCTTAAGCCAGATGTGGATGTCACTGTAGAAACTTATCAAAGAAAAGAATGTGTGCTGACAAACCAGACACAGGAAATGCCTGGGCCTGGTGGCATTGATTGCTCTGAATACTCTAGTTTGAACCGGCTGCTACAAGTTACAGCTTGGGTTATGCCATTTGTGAACTGCCTTAAACAAAGGCAAAAACCCAAGTCAACGGTTCTGTGGTTCTGAAATAATGAGCGCCGAACTGATGTGGGTTATCCACAGTCAGAAGGCATTTCGAGAGAATGAAAAAGAATTCAAAAATTTAAAATTCCAACTAGGTCTGTTCAAAGACGAAATGGGAATACTGAGGTGCGCCGGAAGAATGCAGAACGCTGATTTGCCTCGATCGCGGAAATACCCGATTTTGCTTCCAAAAAATCATTAATTTACACAGTTGGTGATCATGAGCAGTCACATCAAGCTTCTGCACGCTGGAGTAAACCACACCTTGTCTAACTTCCGAAATAACTTCTGGGTTGTTAGCGGCAAGTCACAAATAAAGTCAACAATCAAAAATTGTCAAGTGTGCAAAATTTGGGAAGGGGGCCCCTTCAAACCTCCTGAGTTCCGTCCGCTTCCTCCAGAACGGTTAACTGAAGTGTCTCCGTTTACTGGGGTAGATTACATCGGTCCACTAATAATATCTGAAGGAAACGGTAGTAGGAAAAAGGTATGGATATCGCTCTTCACGTGTGCTTCTACGCGGGCCATTCACCTGGAACTGACGTTCGACATGAGCACTGAACATTTTCTGATGGCTTTACGACGTTTTGTCTCTGTATACGGAAAACCAAAAGCATTAATTTCCGACAATGTCAATTATTTCCGTGCAGCTAACTCAGTTTTGCACCAGTTGTGGATCGATACGCTGAATAGTTCTGAAGTACAAAGCTATACAACTAATAACAAATTTGAGTGGAAGTTTCTCACTGCATATGCCCCCTGGATTGGAAGTTTCTACGAAAAATTAGTGGGTTCAGTAAAACGTTCCCTAAGAAAAGTGTTAGGTAGACAGCTTATAGGCATGATACAGCTTCAGACTGTGATGGCGGAGGTCGCTTCGGTCCTGAATAGTCGTCCACTGGTGGCCTCAGACTGTCCTGGAGAACCTTTCTTGACACCAGCTCATCTGTTAGGCAAAACAAATTTTACTAGTTTTTCTGGTTATCAGACAAAACCAGAGGAATATGAAATTCAACCTAAGTCAACCGAAAAGCTTTTGATTTCGTGGAAAGGCATAACCAGCTCTGTAAATTAATTCTGGGATGTTTGGAGAAAGGAATATTTAGCGAAATTAAGGGAAACGCAAACAAGTTTTAAAACATGGAATAACAGCAAAGATGAACCAACCAGTTGGTGCTGTTGTTCTAGTTAAAAACAATTTGCCACGTCCGTTATGGCGCGTTGGCACTGTTGCCCAACTGCAAAAGTCAGCAGATGGTCACATTCGAACGGTGTCAGTACAATTTGCTAGTGGTAAACAGGCAAACAAACCTATACGCCTGCTTTATCCGATCGAAAGTACAATTGCGAGCATTGACACGGCGCCGGTCGATGCTCCATCCGATAGACCAGTTCGGTTTGCAGCAAAGGTTGCTCGAAGCAAAATTCGTAAAATTATCAAGTCTAGCTCAGAAAGTGATTAGGAATGAAAAACTTTGTACATATTCTCCATTGTTACCTTTTTTTGCTATTTGAATTTGTTCGTTTGAACTTTGAACTTTTATTTTAGTTTATGCAACTATGGTTACTGTCTGTGTTAATACTACCGATCGCTTATCGCGTTTGTATTCTGGGTTACGTGTCCAATTTGACGGTCATGTATTTTCATCAATTGAAATGATTTATTGGTATATTATTTTGAAAATAAGCCGTGAAGCTAATTTGGCTAATAAACTAGTTCAGCAAATGGGACTCGTGGACAACGCCTGCGGCATTAAACCCTGGGTTTACTCTACCGGTTTCACTCCTAATGCGAAGTGGACTTTTTCGATGGAAGATGTCTATCTTGCCGTCGTTTTTTTCTGCTGCGTTGTCACCAAAGGAACGATTTCCAGTCGGCGATTGATAACACCCTGCGCCAATATGGTCCGACCGTCACTCGGTTTCTTGTATTCTCTAGTGGGAAAGAACTGATTCTATCCTGTGGGGTTCGGCGATACTCCAGTACTCTACATCGTGAGGACTTAGCCCACTTTCCTGGTTTTAACGTTTTTGGAAACGTTTTGCTGCGTGTTTATAGAATGCGCTTGGCTGATAGCTTTAGTCCTTCGATGACCATACATGGCCTACTAAAGGGAGCGGACGTGGTTTTTGGTGACTATAGTAAGACCGTGTTGATTCTGAGCGATTCTATGTGCAGCCAGATCAACTATATAGATAATGGCATGCTTGTTGCTGTCAGCGGCGGTAGATTCCACGATTTGGCCGACAGAGTTCTTAGCCGTCGGATCGAACTACGTGATTTTGCCATTGTTATCGTCCATGTGGGTGTTAACCATTGTCGCCGGAAGGACTTTGCGGAGTGGACCAGGGCCCGATTTATCGAAACATCAAATGTTCGTCGTTGAAAATGTTCGTCGTTGAAAAAGCAAATGTTCGTCGTTGAAAAACAAATGTTGGTCGTTGAAAAACAAATGTTCGTCGTTGAAAAACAAATGTTCGTCGTTGAAATTGTTTTTTTTTTTTTTTTGTGTGTTATTTTAATTTTCAACGACGAACATTTCAACGGAGCTAAAGACATCCGTTGAAATGTTCGCCGTTGAAAATTTTTCAACGACGAACATTTGTTTTTCAACGACGAGCATTTGTTTTTCAACGACGAATATTTGTTTTTTCAACGACGAACATTTTCAACGACGAACATTCGTTTTTCAACGACGTTTTGTCCTATAATTACGTGTTATGTTCATCGTTGAAAATGTTTTGATCAATCCAAAATTTTCAACGACGAACATTTTCAACGACGAACATTTTCAACGACGAACATTTTTCTTCGATAAATCGAGCCCAGATCGTTCGAGACTCTGAAAAGCGCGCTTCAGAGCATCTTGGCCGATTCTGCGCCCGACTACCCGAAGGTCCTGTTTAGTGCTCCGATATGGCATCCAAACGCTAACCATGTTGAGGACATGGCTGGATTTTTGAAACGTCAACTGCGTTCGATTCCAAACCCCAATTGATACACTCTTTCTCCTACAGAGAAAATAACCCCTTCATCACCCGAGGCAGAATTGCTCCTGATTTGTGGGGAACAGGTCCTTACAGGGCGGACACTTTCCATATTAATCACGCGGGACTACGGACCTTGTGGCTTGAATGATGCAAAGCATTGCCCACTCTGCAGTTTGTCCAGTACACTGTTTCTGTTTTCAAGTATGAGCCACGAAAGCCGCCGAAGTGGAACCGACGAGTCAAAGCCAAAGGGACAAATCGACCGGGACCCTCTTACGCCTAACTCTCGGTCGGGAGTGTCGCGAATAGCGACTGCTGATTGGCTGATGTACGTCATGTGCAGTCAGCATCAGCGATATAATTTAGAATGAAAATTTAGAATGTGATTATACATGAGTAGTAGCGTGATAAAGTCGTATAATAAAAATGGCTGCCTGATTATAATTATCTTAATGTGTTGTTGTTTCTTTTACAAACAATGAGATTACAAAAAAGTTACAAAAAACAAAAAATTATAAAAAATTACAAAAATATTACAAAAAAATTACGAAAAAATTACAAGAAAGTTACAAAAAAATTACAAAACGTTAAAAAGCAAATAATTCAAAAATTAAAAAAATATAAATACAGCTATGTCGAAGTCAAGATGCGTTTTTTATGTCTTGAAATGTAAATGTGTTTTTGCCATGTTTGAAGCAAAACAAGCTCTTCTGCTGAGTGAGAAGTGGTGACATTGTGAGGTTTGAGTGTCAATATTCCAGAGGAAATATTAAACGCGGCCATTATTGTGGAAAAAAAGATTTTCAAATCTTGATTTATGTCCCCATTCATTGCTGATCTGTTCCAAAGTTTTACTGATGAACCGTGTTAACTTTGTTCAGTGAAAAATTCTATTTTATGACGCTGGGGCGCCAATATTGAGCCCCTGCCGTAACTTTTCAACAATAGGAAGTGTAATATCACTGCCGTCACAGATCGGCTCCTGATTAGCGAAAAATATTATCGTAATTAATACTGTATTTTACAATTCATTTTTAATATGGCTCTAAGTCACGCAGAGGGAAGATATGATTTTTAAAAAAATACAAAAAGTTTTCTCAATCTGAAATCGAACCCGAGATCTATTCCACCGTAGAACGAGAATAAATCCGCTCGACCAACGATCCACGTGGTTACCCTGGAAATAATTGGCAATTATACCAATCAGTCAGTATATCATACCGGACTGGCAGCAGGTAAACTGCATGGAACAATGTTTCATCGAAGTTTGCAATCAAGAAAGATGTACTCGATTGTTACAGAGTAATACTACGTTAAGCCCGGTTCATACTTGTCCTTTAGGGCACAGGGACAGGGACAAGGACAAATTTCGGTCAGCTGCTGCAAAGAATTGACAAAAGCGACTCGGACAATTTTTTGCATACCGTGTGGAAGTGACGTTGACTTTGTTGGTGCAAAAAATTGGCTTATTTGGCAATGTAGTTTTCTTGGAATTGCTTAAGGACAAAATTATAGGGACAAGGACAAGGACGAGTATGAACCGGGCTTTAGCCTTACATACATAACATAAGTAAGTCTCTGCTTCTGCAATTACAATATTTTTGGACTACACTAACTCAAGCCCGGTTGGCTCAGATGGTAAAGCGTCTTTGCTGAGCATCTGATTTCAAATCAGAAGGTAGGTGGTTCGAATCTCCCCGGGCAATCTGTTTTGATTTCGCAAGTTCCGCTTCCGAAACAGCAATTGCTCAATCACAGTAAAAGCGACCTCATCTGTCCTAACAGTGTAAATTAACGTAAAAAAATCGACCTACCTGAAATTACATAGAAATCTGAGAATCTGAATATAGTATATACAGGGGGCCGCTGAGGGGGCCGCGTAAAAATAAATTTCTAAAAATTACAATAAAGTTACAAAAAAGTTACAAAAATATTGCAGAAAAATGACAAAAAAGTTACAAAAAAGTTACAAAAAATTACAAAACGTTAAAAATCAATTATTTCAAAAAGTCAAAATAAATTATAAATACAGCTAATGCGAAGTCAAGATGCCTTTTTTATGTCTTGAAATGTGTTTTTGCCAAGTTTGAAGCAAACAAATAAAATTTCTAAAAATTACAAAAAAATTACAAAAAAATTACAAAAAAGTTACAAAAAAGTTACAAAAAAGAACAAAAAAGTTACAAAAAAATGACAAAACCCGTTTTGTAATATTTTTGTGACTTATTTGTAACTTTTTTGTAATCAGATTTTCTCCTGTGCCCCCCCCCTTTGAAAAATTCTGGATCCGCGCCTCTTTCTGGCCAAGCTATAACATCAAAGGGGGGCCTTTGTGTATATACAATTTCACTTGGAAAAAATTTTTGCTCCTGCTTGAATTAGCTCTATGTAGCAAGTACTAGGTCTCGTGTTAACGTACGATACACAACACAACTATGTAGGTCCCTAGATATAACTGACCTAGTGCTACAAAAGGGAGACAACACAGACGACCTGTAATAAAAATACCGTTTAATGAAAAAGCACAGCGAGTCTCAGTAACTACAAAACAAATGTCTCCCGTGACCGAGTTCACACTTAGAACAATTGCCAGGAATCGAGGGACTTCGCAGAGTGAGAGTCTTACGAAATAATGTCTCCTCTACCTGTCTACCTATGAAGGTTCAATACAGCTGCTACGGTAAACACACACTCTATAAAATCTACCTAAGGGACCGACTAGAGTCTCCAACAGACTGTTGAGCAACTAGCGAAGGTGTGGATGTCTCACTCCTTTATATAGTCTCCTGTCAGCCTGTTTATAGTGTCTTGACATTTAGGCTGACATTTAAGATGGCATTTAGACTTGGCAAGGTGCCGGAGGGATTTTCTTGGTCACATTATGCAGTAATATTGGCAAGCAATGCAATTATTTCAGTAAATATTTATATATTTTATATTTATATAATATTAATATATATTTCATAAATAATAAATATTAATTAGTAAAAAAAGTGAGCAAAATACGATAATGAGCAATAATAAAAATCGAATATGCGTAAGTCGTGAATACAATAAGTGCGCTGCGGACTGCGGTCGGTCTCCTTCCGTAATCCGAACTCGTAAAGGTCTGTAAGTGACAAAGCGGTCTCAAATTACTGGGGTCGGAAAGGGAGATTGGTGCACATCCCAAGAGTACCATTGGCGGGAACAAGGGGAACAAATGTACCGTTGGGTAGTCGTAACACGGGCCTCATACCAATGGTTAAATCGGCGGGAACGGGAAATGGCATTCGCAATGGTTCCGGAGGTGCTGCCGAATGAAATGCGGGATAAAGCAGTGGCATGTTGTGGTAGTGCGATTGGTTTTGAGCTTGCCCCATACCCGGTGGTGGATCTAGGTAAATAGGAGTGAGATGGTCGATTTGATGCGTTAGAAACGAAAAACGAACGGTAGAAAGTAGGGGCGTTCGACTGGTGGTTCGTGGGAGTATCGGCCGAAAGGGATATCCAATGCTCATAAACGCTGTTAGCGCTACAGGTTGTTTGTTGATTTTCAGTTTGATTGGTGTTCACGGCAATCGGTTCTACTTCAATGGCAGCCCTGATAGCGGATTCAATTGATTCGTTAACATGGTCAGGACTGTTTCGCGGAGGTTCTTCTTGAAGAATTAGTGGTGGTATCGCGTTGTGCATTGGTTGATCAGGTGTCACTGCACGGGCAACAGAAATAGATTGTTGATTCATTTCGGCGCAGATGTTTGGCTCTATGGCAATGTCCATGGCGGCAGCAACTTCATTGTCAAGTTCAACGTCTTGTTCATGCTGCACTGCCGCAGCGACTTCTAGTGCCCAAAGTGCACAAGGTATTTGCAGCGTTGGAGCATGTTTAAAACCAGCATAGGAAACAAATCTTTGGCAGGTTTTCAGCATCGGATAGTGATTACTCCAAATTTCAAACAGCTTGAGTGTGCCTGACACATTCAAATTACTCCTATTTGCTTCATAGAGGTTCCATTCCACGCCATTGGCATCCATGAATGGATTTGCCGGTTCTTCGGAGGCAGAAATATACCGGAATTCATATAATTGACAGAGCTCTTTCATTCTGTCCAAGAATGACCGATACCGTTCGTAAATGACTTGTTATGATGGCAAAGGTAATGATAGAAACACGCTCTGCATGTCTGATCTGCGGTCGGCGGTGTTGTTTCTCAGTTGGCTCAAGCGGCTTTGGAGAAGTGGGTCTTTACAAGCAATCATGTTCGATAAACCAACATGCATAATTATTACAGCGTAGTCGTCCAAATGAATTGGGAACAACGTTGCTGCGACATCTTGAATGCGCATTCCAATTTGAGCAATTACTGTACCAGCTTCAACTTCTGATAGGTGCCGAATCGTGGCATCACCAACAATTAGAGCGGTGTGGAATGGATTGATTTCCAACAGTGGTCTTTCAGTCCAGGGTGTTAAATCCATTACGACAGGATCGTGTGACACCAATCGCTGAACGACCTGCTCAATAGCACACCCATAAAGATTCTTCCCGGGCCATTTTGAAGGATCTGTATTAATACTGTCGTTATGCGATAGACCCGTTGCCATTAGCAAGTCGCGGAATTCAGCAAATACAAATGTGCTGTACGCGTTGTCTGAAAGATATTCGGAAATCGACTGATTCTGTAACGCTCGTTGGTAAATGACGGCTTCGAGAATTGATTGACGTTGAGCTATCCACGACGCAGGAGGGGGTTCTAGGTGTCCCGCGTTTTGCTTTAGAAAATAGATGATGCGGCGAGGTCGGGTGACGTATGGTTGTCCCAATGACTGCTGCGCAATGTCTTATCGATACATTTGAATCATGTGAATGAATTCATAGGCTTGTTTGATTGATGTGAAAGTATAATTTCCCAATGAAACAAATAGCCTGTATTATACGGACATAAGTCATTGTCAGTATGCGACAAGGATATGCGTTCGGGAGCTGCTGCATTTGTTGATACAGCAGGCGGATTTTCCGGTTCCGTTGCGATGTTTTCAACAATTGATGGAATAGCAACTGACACTGGCACACATTGGGCCTGAGGGGTTGCAACGAAGGCAGACTTTGAGCTGTCTGCGTTAATGGCGTGGGGCGTGGGGGTAGACTTCTGTGCAGTCAAATATTCGCTTCTGGGAATTAGTTGGATTTCTACCACTGATTTTTCTTCATATTGAACTGGCTGGATCGATGGAGTTTGAATCTAGCGTCGGTTTGATGATCCATCTCCGGCGAAGTTACTTCCGACCGATTTGATGCCAATAATCAAAACCGGCGTCGCTTCCATCGTCTAACTCCGAAGAAGTCACTTCCGAACGATCTGATGATGCTGCTTGAATTGTGGAATTGTTTTCTTTGTCTAATACTGGTGGAGTGTCCCCCGACCAGTTGGCTGATGGCGACTGACTGGAGGAATCTAATCTCGGTGGATATCTCTCCTGCCGAACATTCTCAACGACCTTTTCCGTTGTCTCCCCCTAAACAAAATAGCGGTCATAAGTCTCTTTAATTCAAGCTGGTCTAAATATTCTTGTGTCTTTCTCGTTTTATGTCTACTTTAAAAATAATAATAACAATGGATAACGATTCTATAGTCTCCTTTCTTTAAGACAATTAAAGAAAAAGTTTACAGTGGAATGTTAATGTTTCAAACATTACTAAACTATCTTGTCTATAGCAAAGTATATACATATATACAAAGTGCAGTCTGCTGCTACTAAAATTTTGATAAACGGACTGAAGGGGTGGAATTAGGTCTCAACCCATAACGAGTAGTCTGTCTCGTTGTGGTGTTTTTATTTGTAGTATTATATTTAGCAGTATTATATGTGTCTTCGGGTGTGATTAGCTGTTTTGAGTTTTGATTTAAGTTCAATTGTGATGGGTCTGTCAGTTGATCAATAGTATTCTGTTTTGCAGAAGTATCTTGAAAATAATATGGGTGGATTTCACAAAGGTGGTTTTACTAAATCATGGCTTTACGTACGTTTTTATATGATTTGCACGTAATTTAATTACGAAATGTCGCCTGATTCGTTACGAATTTTGTGGATTTTCTTAAACCATGGTTTTAGCGCAGTTGAAATTTGAAACCTGCATCACAGCAGGTCTCTGTTTTGCTGATATTTCAGCTGAGCTAAAACCGTGGTTTAAGAAAATCTACGAAATTCGTAACGAATCAGGCGATATTTCGTGATGAAATTATGTGCAAATCATATAAAAACGTACGTAAAACCACCTTCGTGAAATCCACCCTATGTGTCTTGAGATGAGGTTTGCTCGGTTGGAAGGTGTGGTGTCGGCTTGGACATGTTAGGCAAGTGTTTTTCCTTGAACGGTTTTATTCTGTTAACATGCACCCATGCTGATGGTTTAAGTGGGTTATCTATGGAGGTGATTCTTACGTCAGGCATTTTAATTTCAACTATGCGGTACGGCCCTAGCCAAAAGTGTGCTAACTTTGGTTTAAACTTTTTTCCAATCGGTAGAGTTGAGTTTTCCTTGTTTCTAATTGTTGCTGGTGTGTACACATAAATCCGGTCTCCGACACAGTAATCAAGTGTTTTGATGTTAGTGGCAGTACATAGTTTTCCTGTATTGCGTTTTTTATGATCCGGCCAAAAAAATTATTCTCTTTCAAAAAATATTACTTAGAGTAAAAGTGTGAAAAAATTATGCCGCCCACCCCCCGGAGTTTTCATCCTGGATTCCCCACTGGTTGTTGGGGAGGATTGATATTAATTTGTGATTTGCAGATACAATTTGGGTTAAGGGGGCGCTCTGACTAACTTCCAATAAATCAATTTGCTATAATTTTTTGTTTCTTGCTGGTACGAACTTTTTTGCTTAAGTGCAATCAAGATGAACACCAGGCAAGCATTTTTGCAAAGTTTGATGAGTCTCGGAGCAGTTCAGCAAATTTTATGACTGCATCAAAATTTAAATTTTGAAAAATTTGACTAATTTTTGAAATGACGTAGCTCAATGGTGCCTCAACCAAATTTAACAATCTATAGCTTAAATTAAAGACAATTATCTTGCCGAGGTGCCATTTTTGAATTTGAATTGCCATTGAATTTGAAGTGCCATTGAATTTTTGTGATTTGCAATAAATTTTTAGTTATTTTGCTTTTTATCAAAAGTGACGTTTTAAAAAGCCTATCATATTGAGCCAAATCATAATAATTACAATTCAAGAAGTTCGGCACCTCCATATATATCTGCTCTAACAGTCTGCAAAGTTTCATCCGGATCGGTTTTCGCAGCTGACAGTAATCTTAAAAAAATGTACGCTATAGCCCAATTTCAGAAACCTGAAGTTTGCCTACACATACGTATTTTCCAAAAAATAGAGCTAAAGGGGCGCTCCGGGAATCGGGGGTTACATCGAAAACTGGCAAAAAAATCGGCAAATGTCAAACTTTATTATACATATTTGTACTATGGCACAAAAGAACACTGGAGGCAAAATTTCGAATCAACTGATCATGTCACGTGACTCCCAGAGCACCAAACGTGAGTAAATTTTCGGCAAACGATAACTCTGCTTATACTTTGCGTATAGTCACACTTTATATACCAAAATTTAGCTTATGTGCTTTTCTAGTTAAACGTTATTTTAGTTTTTAACATTTATGTCAGGTTTGAATAAAAAATGTCATTATGTGTTTTCGAAGTCGAACTCTGAGCAATAAAATTCATATAAAAAAATTTCTAAGCTTTATTTTAAAAAACTAAAAATAAAAAATTGTTCAACTGCGCAGAGCCTAAGGCTATAATTGTGCAAAATTTTGTAGAAAAATATCTTACCAGCATTTTATAATCGAATGCCGAAAAATTGGTTTTGTATTCACACAGCCTATATTTGAGTCTGCTGGTTCTGAAAATGGTTTCTTGTGCAATTTTTTTGCACAGAACGCAAACACTTTTGTGCTTAGTTTTGGCTTTGGCTTGGAGTGCGCTCCCTGCTTGATGTGGATCCGGAATTCGTTATTTATCGGCATTTCCATTTGGTATTTATAAATCGGATTATAGATTTATTTAAATTACTATTTCTTATTAATAATATATATTTTTCTCGAACTATACATTTGTAAAAAATGTTTTCAGCAGGTGGATTCCTGAGAAATGCAAAATCAGCTCTACATGTTTCAGGGGGCATATCGTGAAAAATATAAATTTTCAAATAGAAGTTCTTGAAGAAAAATTACTTCGATTAAGATGCTCTACTCAAAGGTCGTATAACACGAGGCCGAATCGTCACGAGACCGAATCGTCGCCAGGCCGAAAATGTTGCACAAGGCCGAATCGTCACGAGGCCGAATCGTCATCAGGCCGAATAGACTTTATTATTTTAATGCAACGTTTAGGCTTAGCTGGCACGATTTTTCCTAAAAAAATCTTTTTTCCGACCTATTTCCTAAGCCTAAGCCTAAGCCTGAACCTAAGCCTGAACCTAAGCCTAAGCTCAAGCCTAAATTGAGCACACTTTTAAAAATGTCGATTCGGCCTGGCGACGATTCGGCCTCGTGACGATTCGGCCTTGTGCAACATTTTCGGCCTAGCGACGATTCGGCCTCGTGACGATTCGGCCTCGTGTAGACACGCCTACTCAAAAATGTAAAAAAACGAATTTGGACAACAAAGTGCATTTTTTATTTTTGGCGATTAAACGAGCAAAATGGATCGAATTGGTCCACAGGAAAAAAAAACTTCAAAAAGTGACTGAAATGTGACGGAAATCTCAAAAAACCATTTCTTATTTATTTCGGTTTTATTTCCTCTTCATTTCCTCTTTATTTTGAACAATTCTCACTTTCTGCAACATTTCGGACACATTTCTGCAACATTTCTGCTACTTTTCCTTCAATTTTCTGCAACATTTGCTTCAATTAGTGCAACTTTCCGCCACTTTTCGCCTGCTATTTTTTCTGTAATATTTCCTCCACTTTTCGATTCAATTTCTGCCTTATTTCTGACATATTTCGATCATATTTTTGGTTATTTTTGAATGGGTTACTTCAACTTTTCTCCTAAACATATATCTATTTTCGCTAATTTTTCTACGAATTTATATAGTCTAACTGGTACCGGTATTGGAACTATAGGTGACACTCCTAGAATCCGGAGGTATGTATATACTTTCAAAGTTATATATAATAATTATCACGTTATCTGAAATCTTGCCACGGCTGTTATTTTATGCCATAATAACGTTTCGAACTTTCGAATAGTAAAATGGTTGCTTCATTATCAATAAAACTACTTCTTGATTCCCGGAGTGCCACCTATTCCACCATTACTGTAACAGTTAGACTATATTAGTAGAGACATCGAAAATAGAAATATATTTAGAAAAAAAGTTAAAAAATGAATTAAAAAATAACCAAAAATATGATCGAAATATGTCAGAAACAAGGCAGAAATTGAATCGAAAAGTGGAGGAAATATTACAGAAAAAATAGCAGCCGAAAAGTGGCGGAAAGTTGCACTAATTGAAGGAAATGTTGCAGAAAATTGAAGGAAAAGTAGCAGAAATGGTGCAGAAATGTGTCCGAAATGTTGCAGAAAGTGAGAATCGTTCAAAATAAAGAGGAAATGAAGAGGAAATAAAACCGAAACATGAAGGAAATGGATTTTTGAGATTTCCGTCACATTTCAGTCACTTTTTGAAAAATTTTTTTCCTGTGGTCGGAAAATGTCACTAATATATCCTAAATTGCATGCCCTTCCTTCCCATGGCGGCCAAAAACCTCCCCCACTACTCTCCCTATCCCTTCCCCATACCATCCCCTAACTAAGCGCTTAGCGCTTAGGGAATAGGGAGCTCCCGAGGTCCCTAAACTTAAGCGCTTAATTCTAAGCCAAACACTAAATTTTAAGTATGTGAATACAAAATTGATACGCTAAGTTAAGCGTTAGTGTTTGCTAAGCGCTTAAATAAGCACTAAGTATGTGAATAACACTTAGCGCTTATAAGCGCTAACACTTAGTGTAAACACTAACTTTAAGCGTTAGTGTTAGTATGTGAATACGGGCCAGGATTTCGCGAAGGGGGGGGCTGAACTGATGGTCGACGACCGGGGGGGGGGGGGGGGTGAAAACGCACACGCAGTCCGCGGCAGTCTGCAGAAAGTTCAGCTTTTTAAAATTTTTTTAGTGATTTCATTGATATTGCAAAAAATTTTTATTTACGCAACATAATGGTTGCAGGGCTCTGGGGGCGGCAGCCCCCAGAAGCTGGAGCTTTTTTAGAATTTTGAAATAAATTTTGCATTGAAAAACCATTTCTAAGCAACAGTTGTTGTGAAATCATAGTGGTTGCAGGGGTCTGGGGGCGGCAGCCCCCAGAAGCTAAAGCTTTTTTAGAATTTTGAAATAAAATTTGCATTGAAAAAGCAATTCTAAGCAACACTGGTAGTAAAAAAAGAGTGGTTGCAGGGGTCTGGGGGCGGCAGCTCCCAGAAGCTAAAGCTTTTTTAGAATTTTGAAATAAAATTTGCATTGAAAAAGCAATTCTAAGCAACACTGGTAGTAAAAAAAGAGTGGTTGCAGGGGTCTGGGTTTGGCAGCCCCCCCCCCAGAAGCTGGAGTATTTTTAGAATTTTGAAATAATAATTGCATAGAAAAACCAATTCTAAGCAACACTTGTCGTGAAATCATAGTTGTAGCAGCGGTCTGTTCAGAGTCAGATTTTGTTATGTCAAATATTTCAAACTTTTAACCTATTTAGATAAAAAAAGCACGAAAAATCGGCCCATGGGGGGACTAGCAAACCTGAAAAATACGTTGTATACAGGAAAAAATTGAAGAAAAACCATGGGTGACAAGGGCTGTCCTTAGACGTTCGTCCTCCACTCCACCCACCACACGGTTTTTAATTAAAAGCCACACAAAATATATAACTAAATACCAATAATAGTTGTCAGCATTACTCATTATTAATGCACCATAGCAGATATAAGTCATGTATATACATTAGAGCAGTAATGAATTAGGGGCGAGATCCCCTCGAAAGAAAATTTTTGAAAATTTTTGAAATTTCAGTGTAATTTTAGTCAATTGGGAACGTGCCGGAAAATTTTTTTCAGCGGTGTCATAAAACCAAAGAAGACCACAGGAAAAAAGTGAAAAAAGGGGGGGCTGAAATCGCGAAGGGGGGGGGGCTAAAATCGCGAAGGGGGGGGCTGATTTCCCCCTAGCCCCCCCCTGGGTACGCCACTGGTAAAAGTCGAAATAAGGCCCGTATTCACATACTAAGTGTTAGGCCGTGTTTACATTGAGCTTTTTTTCAGCTGCTCGAGCAGCTGAAAAAAAGCTGCAGCTTTTTTTTGCCATTTCCGGCTTTTTTTTCAGCTGCTCGAGCTTTTTTTCAGCTGCTCGAGCAGCTGAAAAAAAGCTCAACATAAACACGGCCTAACGCTTAAACTTAGTAGTTTCACTTAGTGTTAGCGCTTATAAGCACTAAGTATTATTCACAAACAGGCGCGGATCCAGAAATTTTCAAAGGGGGGGGGGGCCCTACCTCGGGTGACGACCGGGGGGGGGGGTAGAGAAACGATCAAACTCATGTAAACATTTTTGAGGCCATTATTTTAGCGCGCTGAAAAATGCTGGAAGTTACCTGGATGTTCCCGTTCGCGGGGGCCTGGGGGCAGTAGCCCCCAGAAGCCGGATTCTTTTAGAATTTTGAAATGCAATTTGCATTGAAAATGTATATATATTTAAACTACAGTTGTCGAGAAACGAGTACTTATGCGGGGGTCTGGGGTAGCGAACGACCGGAGGTAAAATTTTGCCGGAGCCGGAGCCGGAGCCGGATACAAAATGCCGGAGCCGGAGCCGGAGCCGGAGCCGGAGGCAGTGTTTTACAAAAAAATTTCAATTAATAAAAGATGTTGACAATTGTGAAAAAATTTTCAACTTTTTTCGAAACAGCATTTTTTAATGTTTCAACAGTCACGCCCCGTTTCTATACATACATGTATGTCTTTACATACACATACGACCACTGGCCACTGAATGGTCCCGTTTTTGGTGATCTCACAAAAAATTTTCATCAACATTGATAAAAAGTCAAAAATTTGGTCAAATTGACCAGTCTGGCATTTTGACTGCGGTGCCAAGGGCAGGTGTCAGGAGTCAGAGGGAGGTGGTTGTTCAGGCCTTGAGGGTGTCCTTCTGAACCTCCCCCTTTTAGTCAAACCTTGCAAAATTGTCATCAAGAATATATATACGTATATAAGAATATATACACCCAAAAAAAAGATAAATTTGGAAAAGATTGCACTTTGTAGAAGATACGACGCCGTAAATGTCTGTAGCTTCCGGGGATCACCGCCCGCCCCCCCCCCTCCCGACCCCTGTAATTTAGGCGTATATCAGCCACGTTGTAACCAGGAAAAAATTTTTAGGGGGAATGACTTTTCGATTTTTTGTAATGGGTGAAAATTAACTTTTTTGCTATTTTAACACAAAAATTTGCGAAATAACAGCACATCCACATGCAAACATAGTTGACCGGCCGAAAACATCAGAGCTAAAACTCAAGTTCAAATCACTAAGTCACATAGTTACAAGCTTATAGGGGTCTGGAGGCGGCAGCGTGAGTGTGAGAAACTTTTGATTTTTAGGCCGAGTTTAGTCAATTGGAGACGTAAAAATACACATTGCTAGAGAGGGGTATATAGTCATTTCCATCACAACTGGCAGTAATATAAGTACTGTAATCGACTAACCGCTTCGTTAATTTTGCAATTTTTTCTCAAAATTTGAACATTTGGCCAAAGTTTGAACAATGAAAATTCTCCGGCTCCGGCACTTTTTTTGCCGGAGCCGGAGCCGGAGCCGGAGGCTCAAATCCGGCCGGAGCCGGAGCCTCCGGTCGATCGCTAGTCTGGGGGCGACAGCCCCCAGTAGAAGCTACTTTTTTAGAATTTTGATTTTACAATTTTTTGTAATGGGTTAGATTAGAATGCATTTTAAACACTTACAAACACCTTACAAACGCAAGATCACTAAATCAAACGGTTGCAGGGGTGTGGGGGCGGCAGCCCCCAGAAAAACTTGACAATTTTCCCAATTTTTAGACCGATTTTGGTCAACTGGAGATGTATCAGAAATTTTTTCCGACAAAAATTAAAACAAAAGAAATGGTAACGTGATATCACACAGTTATTACGGTCAAACTGAAGAATAGGGGGAAAAATTATTTTTGGCTGCTACGTGTTTCCCACCCCATCTTTTAATAAAAAATTACACAAGTAAATGTAGCATAATATACTCGAGTAGAGATGCATCGGCTTTGACGAAAAATAATAACAAAGAATAGTTAAGCCACAGAGTAGGGTCTGGGGGCGGCAGCCCCCAGAAAAAATGGAAAAAAATTTTCATTTTTAAGCCAAATTTGGTCAATTCCAGACGTTTCAGAAAATTTTTTCTGCCGTAGCATAAAACCAAAATTCCCCCCATCCAGTGGCGTACCCAGAAATTTTCAAAGGTGGGAGGTTCAGCCAAAATTTTTAGCTGCGCTAGTTAGTGAAATATAGGAGTCACTTATATACCACGGTTGCGGGGGTCTGGGGACGGGAGCCCCCAGAAGCTGTAGCTTTTTTAGAATTTTAAAGTAAAACTTTTCATTGAAAATGAAAATATATAAGCAACACTTATATATCGAGAAGCCAGAGTGAATGCGGGGGTCTGGGGGCGGCAGCCCCCAGAAGCTAGAGCTTTTTTGAAATTTGGAAATAAAATTTTGCATTGAAATTGAAAGTTTAAGCAACACTTGTCGAGAAACCAGAGTGAATGCGGGGGCCTGGGGGCGTTTTCCCCCAGGAAAAAAATTGGGGAAAATTTTGATTTTTGGGCCAAAGTTGGTCAATTAGAGACGTATCGGGAATTTTTTCCGGTGAACCCTCAAAAACCAAAGGGGAGACCCTTGTTGAATTTTTCTTATGAGTTGGCCAAAAAGGGGGGGCTCAGGCCCCCTGAACTCCCCCCTGGGTACGCCCTTGCCCCCATCCCCCCTGGGCTCGCCCTTGTGAATTCTTTCTTTCTTTCTTCTTGTGTGTAGTAAGCAATTGCATTACAATAGGCTGGGCACAATGCAGCCATATATACACATGCATGAACCTTTACGACAGATAATAACAATGAGAACTACGGTAAAAAGTTCTGGGGGCCTGGGGGCGACAGCCCCCAGGAAATTTTTTGGATATTTGGGCTAAATTTGATGAATTGGGAACGTATCGGAAAATTTTTTGAGGGGGCCCTCTTTGCCAAAGGGGGGGCCCCAGACCCAAAGGGGGGGGGGGGGGGGGGGGGGGGGCCCCCGGCCCCCCCCGGATCCGTCACTGTTCACAAACTTGACCTTTTAATATGCTAAACATACTTAAGCGCTTAGCGCTTAGCAAACGCTTAGCGTTTGTTTGTGAATAACACTTAGTATGTGAATACGGGCCTAAATCAGTAAATTGTCCAATTTTTTCCAAATTTTTTGCTATGTAGATAATAGATATGCACGTCAAAACATCAGAAATAGTATTTTGGGCAACTTTCCTTCAAGAATGATAGGTCATGTTGGCTGTTTTTGAAAAAAATGGCCCAAATCCTTGATTCCCGGAGCGCCCCCTTAAAATGCAGTTGGGGGAGGAAAAATAGTGGACCTATTTTTTTAGTAGAGCACCTTGGGGGAAGCATTTTTGCTTCAAGAACCCCTATTTCATGTTTTGGATTTTCTGCATACGACCCAAATTCACCAGAATCGTCCAATTTTTGACCTAATTCAAACTTGGCCTCAATTTAGGCTTAGACTTAGGCTTAGGGCTTAGGCCTAGTATGGGGCTTAGGCTTACGCTGAGTATCAGGCTTAGGCTCAGGCTTAGGAACCAAAAAATCTAAATTTTCAGGAAAAATCCTGTCAGCTTAGCCTAGAGAATCCTGCCAGCTAAGCCTAGACGATGCCTTAAAACATCATAACGCACTCAAGACTCTCCAAAAACAAAAATTATAGCCATTTTTGGCTTCGAACTTCGGCCTACGGTCACTTGCGAAAACACTGAAAATGCCATTTTCAAGGGTTTATATCTCAGAAAATCCAACTTTGTGGATAGAGTTTCTATTACGAAAAATGCTTCCCTTAGGGTGGTCTACTCTTAAAAATAAGTCCACTATTCCCCCCCCCCCCCAACTGCACTTGATCCTACAATTTATATCTCGTTCTCTATTTTGATCAGTGGCGTAGCGAGGGGGGAGGGGCCCGGGGGCCAGAGCCCCCCCCCTCAGCGGTTTTGGCCGCCCCCTCAGCGATTTGGGCCCCACCCCTCGGATAAAAAATGTGGGGGGTCGCCTAGCACCCCCACCCCCCCGGTAGACAACTTCGAAAAAATTCCAGGCAAAAAGGCACGTTGGCCCCTCCCTCAAGTTGATCCTGGCTACGCTACTGATTTTGATGCAGTTCAGTTTTAGCTATGTAAAAAGTGCAGTAGAAAATGAAAACGATATTGCTTGTTCATTGCAATTACGATTACGGCTCATATTGCTCGAACGGTTCATTCGGTTACGGCTCATTCAAAGTGATGGTGGGAATATCGTTATGTCACTAATCAGTAAGTTTCTGTCTAATTGTGTATATACATAGTATACAAGTTACAATAATGAAGTTATCTTATAAACTAGATATATATGAGTGAATTACATAACTTCAACTCAACAATTAATCATGGTATGTACATAACTTCTTCAAATTGAACACAGTTATATATATGCTCCCCTTTGCGTAAACGTGCAAATTTTTGGAAAGATGTAACTGTCGAATTGTAGCTAATTCGGTTGATCTAATTTCCGAGACCCCGTATATATACATGTATGGTGGTCTCGGTGTCGGTATTCAAGATGACTCTTGAAGTTTTAAAAATGTTGCAGTATCACTAAGACTTTTTGTAAATATTTATATGTTTCCAAAAAATGCTAAGCATGATGAGGTAAAAAATTGTGTGCTGCAGGAAGGGAATGTCAGTTCACAGGCAAATTTTGGCTAACTTGAAGTGTAAACTTTATTTGACAAATTTTAATTAAAGTTTGAGCTAGAATGAGTTGTCTGACCATTATGCTAACGTCATAGTTGATTTATAATGAACAGTTTTCTGGCTTGTGCAACTTTACTATGCGCGAATTGAGTGGCAGTTTAATTGAACTTTCCTCAGCTCCAACCGTTTAACGCATGTCACATTATTAAGGATCTGAAAAAAACCTAGAAACAATCAAACAATAATTTCTGGGCGATGGAGAATGGGGTGGTTGGGGCATTAATTGACTCCCCCCATAATTGATTCAGCGGGAGAAACTCTATATATAGCCCTTAAGGACACAGTGACAGGGATAAGGACAAATTTTGGTCAGCTATATACTGTGATTAATTGACACAAGAGTTCTGGCAATGTTTTTGCATACGATTTGTAAGTGACCCAAACTTTATTCATGTGAAAAGTTGGCTTATATATTTGGCCAGGCAGTTTTCTTGGAATTGCTAAAGGACAAAACGATAGATACAAGGAAAAGGAGGAGTATATATGAACTGGGCTTATGCCCTGTTGTCACCATACATGTAACGGGGTCAAAATTTGGGGGGGCCTATCCGGCCAAATTTTGGGGACCCTCCCCCCCAGATCGACCAAAAATACGCTAAATTTAGCAAAATTTTCTAAAAACGCAAAAAAGTGCCATTTTTTAAAATTTTGCCCAAATTTTGGGGACCCTCCCCCCGGATCCGCGATTTTTTTTTGAGGGGGGGTCCCCCATCCCCCCCTCATACATGTATGATTGTCACATACTCTCATTATAGTCTCAGGCACCCGGTCGTTACAATGCTAAGTTTCTGGCAAGTCATATATTATATACCACCTACTGGTCACTTTTTTCAAACTTAATCGCTAATTTTCCACGTTTCCAAGTATCTCAAATTTCTAAACTTGAAATTTCAAAATTGTTCCTTCAAGATCTGGTCTCGGTCTCGCTTGCGTGGTCTCGTCTGGGTTGTCTGTCTGAGTTGCCTGGTCTCAATCTCGGTTGCAAACCCGAGACTTGCCAAACCTGCTGCTAAGTTATTGTGACCGATCAGTGTAATCTTCTCTTGTTGTAGTATATACGTATAATAATTTATGATAGGGCCCATGTATATATACATTAGATATTTCAGTTTTAGCCATTTTGTCACGTGCAGAAAAAAGTTGACGGTGTCGTCAAAAAGTTCCGCGTTTTTTTATTTTTTCACCATAACCGTTTATACACACCTATAAATTATATATTTATTTGGCGAATTTTTAAATACACATAAGCGCAGGCGGTATATATAATATAATATAATATATTCATAGTCGCGGAGTATGAACCACGCACTATATGATAAGAATATTTGTTTTGTATATTTACTTGACTATAAATTAGTGGCGGTACCTTTTCAACTTTTCGTTTCGGGTTCACTAAAGGTTTTTATATGTAGTCGATTCTACCTTTGATTGGCTTGTATAAATGTTAATGAATAAGGAGAATATAATTTTAGTACATTGTGCGTTAGCAGTTGTGCAAAAACAGTTGTTTTAATATAATTTTTTTACTCTGAAATGTTTATTTTCACAAGAGCGACCAAAAATTATCATCAAACTTACAAAAAAGTCGGTGAAAATAACACAGAGCACAACTGCATACATGTATATTATATATAAGTATGTAACAGCCCAAAAATTTCGGGGACCCTTCCTTTCCCTCTGGCAAGGACCCCGTTTTGCAAGGACTGAATTTTGACACCGCTCCCTCAAGACTGACGCAGTTTTTACTTTTCTATCCCTAAAAAGCAGCGATTTTGACAAATGTTTGGACAAAATTTCGGTAAAAATTGCTTGAATTTCATCCAAATTGCCCATTTCTTATGTGCCGAGTTGAAATATTACTAAAATGTAAATACACGGCTGCCTAGATGAATATATATATGAAGTATATATATATGAAGTATATGAATTTTATATATATTTGTTTGTTTAGGTTGTTGTTGCAGCTGATGGGCTGTGCGGGCAGTACGCAGTCGAGCACGCTGAGTGACACTTGCGAGTCGCACATTTTTTCCGTCTGCACGATCGTCGCCTCGGGCAAGCCGTGTCCGGGCCGGCTGGAGGTGACCCCGGAAGCCCTGGTGCTGCACCGGAAACGCCAGGACCCCCTGCTCTGGCCGCTGCCCTACCTGCGCCGCTACGGCTTCGAGCAGAGCCTCTTCTCCTTCGAGTGCGGCCGCCGCTGCCAGTCCGGGCCGGGCGTCTTCACCTTTCGCTGTCGCCAGGCCGAGCAACTCTTTCTGGCCGTCCAGCGAAACATCCTGGAGACACGCAACGAGGACCGACAACGACTCAACGCCCTGCTAAACAGCACTATTTCCAATCTGCCCGGCGGTAGCCTCAGTCCCCCGGGCTTAGAGGCAACCAGTAATAATTGCTGCCGATCCGTTCCGACCGATATGCAAGCCACTGAGTCGAGCCCCTGTATCTATTGCTCGCAATGGAACGGCCCGAGCCGATCCGGACTAGGAGATGGGTTTGCTTGCAGTCGTTGCAAGGCAAGCCGCCTCCAGGCGTGCTCACTTAGTACCCTACTTAATCGACCCACTAACCTGGCTGTTCAGGACACGGGATCGCAATCTTTGACTTGTCTCACAGCAGCTAGACCCAGCTCCATGCCTTGTGACAGTCTGTTACCTACGAATACCGACTGGCCTAGTGGGGAACAACGAAACGATACGAATAATAATTCGGATATTATTAATAATTCTCGCCTGATGAATAATAATTATACCGCCTTCTCTACTTCTAATCGTAAGTTTTTAGTTTGGAATTTTATTTTTTGATATTGTGGCTGCTTAGCAGGGTTGGCAAGTCTCGGGTTTGCAACCGAGACCGAGACCGAGACCAGGAAACCGAGACCACCCAAACGAGACCTACGAGACCGATACCAGGCCTAGGAGACCTTTTTTAAAATTTCAATTTTAGGCACTTGAGATATTTTGAAACGTGAAAAATTAGTGATTAAGTATGATAGTGACCTAAGTGACCTAAGTGTCCATTAGGTTGCGAGGAAGAAACTTATCACTGCAACGACCGGATGCATGAGAGTAATTTACAAACGGAGAAGAGGATAATTTAAAATTAATTAATTAATTTAATTAATTAATTTAAAAATATCCACAAGTTGTCAGAATATAGCGTGAAAATTATTTTTCACGCTATTCTGACAACTTGTGGATATTCGCACAATTCCTAGCAGGGCGTTTTAATACAGGCATTTTGTAGTGCACGCTGCATACATAGATTGGCACTTTTGCAGCCTAACTTGGTGCCAGCATGGAATCGTTCGTGCTCGTGCTACGATTAGAAGTTCTGATAGTGGCACCATCACGGACCAGAAGAGTTTCTACCCCTGACTCAGTTATGTGGGGGAAAGCCGGAAGGCTTGTTGCCTCAACCCCAACCACCTTATAGCCAAAAATTATTTGATTGTGGTGCCTAGGTTTATTCAAATCCTTCATGTTTTGACATGCGGTAAAAGGTTGGTACTCGCTCAAGAAAGTTTAATTAAACTGCACACTCAGTTCTCGCTTGGTAAAACTGCAGAAGCCTGAATTTTTTAAATTAGAAATTAACTACGGACTATCTATCAAATGTTGGTCAGTATTTTACTTTTGACACATATATGCTTGCAAGGTTCCAGATAGATTAGGCAACCCATTCTAGTTCAAACCTTAGTTCGAAACTCTAGCTTGATAAAACTAGATGGTGTTTAATACAAAGTTTAAACTTGAAGTTCGTTCGCCAGTGCACTGGCATTCCCTTTATGCAGCAGACAGTTTACCTTTTCATGCCCCGCAGTCTATTTTGAAACTTAAATTTTCCAAAAAAATCTTACTGATCATGCAAAATTTTCAAAATTTCAAGTGTTATCTGAAATACCGAGACCACCCTATGGCAGCTCTCGGTTTTACTACCGAGACCGAGACCGAGACCAGCCTAGTCTCGGTTTTTTTACGAGACCGAGACCGAGACTGCCAACCCTGCTGCTTAGGCCTATTTTGTACTTATTCTTTGTGAATTTGTCCTCCACCTAATTCTAAAAATACTTCCTGCATAATTAATGTACTAAGCATGCGTGGGCAGCTGACGAATTCTGGGGGGTGTGGAGCAACTTTTTCGCCGATTTTGATTTTCGCTCCGTGAGCCACCGTTTTATCTTCGCAAGCCACCGATTTTGACTGGAACTGACTTAGGGAAGCTATGCGGATGGAGAACCCACCCAAGCCCTGCCACTAAACAAATATGCCAGATTATAATGGAAATAAGATAATTTTTTCTTTCTGATGCAATGTTTAATATATACATAATAATTATTGTATTTTTGTCTGTTCTAGTCACTGATGCCTCGCTTCAGCTACATTCCAACCAGAATGGCTCCAATTCGGTTTCTTGTGCGCCCCCTTTCTCGACCAACGAACCGACAACAGCGAGCGATTCTTTCGAGCTTCCCTCTCACAGCTACTCGGTGGAAACGTCGCAATCGGGTCCGCGTAAGACTAGTCTAGACGTTACGACTAAGGGTAGTCTGGCCTGTGATACTCCCATCTCTTTTGTGTCTATGTGTGACAGCCTGTTTTCGGAGGATGCGGTTTTTGCGGAAATTCAAACCCCGGCTTCGTGGATAGCTGGCCAGGGGTCGAATTTATTGGCCAATTTACCGGCAGATACGAAATCCACGGAACAGTGCTATTATAACTTTTCACCGAGTCCTAGATTGACTAGTATGGGCCAAAGCGGACGATCGGTGACCCCGGTACGAAACTGTAAGAGCAGCATGGGGGTTCAGAGACATTTTTCGACGCAAAAGCGAGATCTTAGATCCATCACTAGCCCGGAAGCGTCGCCTAGAATTTCCGCTGGAAATAGTCTGGTGAAGGTACACCAGCCAGCCACTAGTCAGGGGGCTAAATTATTGCTAGACAAAAATGTGTGCCAGAAGCCCAAACGAAGCTTTTCGCAACCGGGGGGATCACTTTCGGACAGAAACAGCGAGCGGAGACAAAAAATGAATGGCAAAATAGTTGCCAACGAAAAACAGTTGGAGCCTGTGTATGTGAATCTAATCTGTAGCGGAAAATCTGCGAGCCAGCAACCAAAAATTTCCAACAGTTTAACACCGACTAAATTAACCCAGGGCGGGACCCTGGAAAATATCAATAATTCACTATTGACCTTTGACCCCAGCAAAAGCCTGGAGTACGTGACGGTCAGCTGGTCCCCCCCTGGACCCGACAAACCCCCCAGGTCGCTGAGCGAACGAGATGGCTCGATGAACAGCGTTTCAACTACCAGCGCCCCCCCTGTGACCTCCAGTTATGTACTGATTGATAGTCGGAGAACGAAAGCGGTGCGGGATAGCACGCAAACTCAGCGCTTCTCACTGGACCCCCCTCGCAGATCCAGACATGGTAGCTCGGTGTCCAATCAGTCGCACGGCTCCTCAACTGTGGGGGGCACACTTAGTCATTTTCTGTTTAATGATGGCTTACTGTGATATTAATTAATTGTTGGTATTGGTAATCAGGGTTGGTGCGACAGCGCCCAACCCTAGAATAGGAGAAAATCCACTCAATGCGGATTTTTGAAATTTAATTTTTTAATAACTTAAAATATAAATCTGCAATCGAATGACTTTTAATTTGGTGTGTGTATCCGCCTAGTAGAAAGCTATTATGCCTGCAAAATTTCGGAGAGATTGGTTGAGTCTAACTTGAGATATGAGAAAAGACTTTTGCAAACTTGACACTTTCCGTCTTTTTTTCAACAGCTCTACCGGACCGGACGCTTGTAGGGTTGTCATGATTATATGTTTTTCACATTTAGTTTGACCAAAGTTGCAAAGTAACGGGCCACTTTTTTCAATTTCGTCCCCGTTCAGTCTCTGCTGGGAGGGGGGAAACCCCTTTTCTGGGGTCCAAAAAAAAGTCCGAAAATTTTTTAGCCAACTTTTGAGAACTCTCGCAGGTGTGGTAGCTTCCATTTCTTGCAAGCAGGGTAGTGTAGCGGCGCTATAGTGCATCTGCTATTTTGAAGTCGATCGTGCAACTGTAGCCTTGGGGAGGGGGCTCGGAAGGTAATTCACGTGTATTAAGATGGTAGTGTCGCCAAAGCAGTTTTGCTCATAGGCTGCAAAATGAGAACTTTTTTGCTTTGAAATTGTACGTTTCCTGAGAAAGTAGTGATATGCCATATGGTGTCAAATAAATACTGCCAGACACTAGACTACCAATATCTACCAATATTTTTAAACAATCACCATTATAGTGTTTGTGATAGATAATATTATATAGATATATAAGATATAAGATTGGGTGGAATGCGTGTTAAGTGTGATGTTTGGTTTGTGAGTGTTTTTTTGCAAAAAGTAAGAAAAGAAAGAGGTAGTTTGTGTTTGTTTTGTTTTATATGTGAGATTGTTTTCTTTTTATTTTTTTATCATAGTCTGTGTGTGTTAGCTTAGTCCGTTCACTTTAGATATGCGTATTTCTATCACACTATATCATTTGGTTAATTTGTGGGCAAAGCTGTGGGATTTTTGTTTTTGTTTTGTGTAAGACTATAAGTTTATATTTTTTGACTAGAGTATAAATTGTCGATTGTGTATAGGTTTGTAAATGTGTTTTTCCAGCATTGCGACTTCCTGCTAGCTGTTGTGCTCTTTTGCTGGAAGTGAATTGTCTTCGTGAATATAATTAAGAATAAAAGGATCTCTTTTCTCAAAAAAATTATATAAGCGCACAAAATATCCCTTCTCGGCACCCCCCCCCTTTAGGGGTAGGCTACCTATGGGCAGTACAGCCAAGACGGTTATAGATGGAGGTCTGTCGTTTTGTATGGGAATATAAACCCATATACTGCGCATTGCGGGGTGCTATTAGTTTTGCAGTCAGATTTTCCTAATAGCCAGAACTGGTGCACCCCCCTCCGGCACCCTGAAAACATGGTTTTTCGTGACTTTGTCAATGTATAACGCTTTAATGGCTAATCACTCGTGCTGTATTGTTATGAGACGCAATAAATACGTGCAGGGGTGTCAGTTGATATTGTTTGGGCAGGGTCGTGTATTATATTTCTTTTTGGCACCCCAGGCAAATTGGCAGAAGTCTTAGGTCTCATCAAAAAGTGACCTAAGTGGACCCGCCATTGCCCCCTCAGCGCCCCCCTAGAGGGTCCTTAGGGGTCTAATTTTCGAAATTATTATTTTGATGTCTCTGGGGGTAATTTGGGCCCCTGAACACGAATCCAAGGTCCTTTTGTCGTCTAGGACCTCCTGAGTCCCCCTACGACCCCCTCCCAGGGTACCCCCCCATGGGATTCTACGGGGTCCAATTTTCGAAATTGAGATTTTGATGTCTATAGAGGTAATTTGGGCCCCTGAACACGAATCCGAGGTCCATTTTCGTCTAGCACCCCTCTTACCACAATAACGTCGTAAGGTAACAGGGGTCCGTGTAGGGCATAATGCCTTGAGGGGCTGGCCCCCCTCCACGGGTGTAGTCACTCTTGACGTGGCACCACTGACGCTCCAGGGCTTTGTAACGGAGATGAGCACCGCACCCGAGGGCGGACACGCCAAAGGATCCGATAGCTCTCTATCCGCGCCCCGCGGGTTACCTTTACCTTAGCTCTGAATCCCCTACGGCCCCAATCACCTACGGCCCCGTCAGGGCACCCCCTTACAGGGTCCTAATTGGGTACAAAAGGGTCAAATTTTCAAATCATGATTATGATGAGCAATGAGGGGTAATTTGGACCCTTGAACATGAATCCGAGCTTTATTTTGGACGTGGACCGTCTTGGAGTCCACTATGGCGTCTACAGTAAAAGGTCGTTTGTCAGGTATAGAGGGTTGCTTAGAAATAGCGACCGATGTTCACCTGCCAGGGCCGTCAATTTTTTTCAACTTCCCTAACTATTTCATTTTAGGTATATATAGTTTTTGATGCTGAACACGAAAATGAACTTTTTTTACGAAAAAGTTATATGTATATACATACAAGTTGGCATGTCATTGGTTTGAACTAAAGCGGAAAAACGCATAGAATTATTATAAAAATGCTCCCATTGGGCATCACTGAGGTTAGAATAGGAGGTTCTAAAGCGGAAAAATGCAATCGAGCTCATTAAAGATAGTGGGCAAGTTTGCTGTGAATAGGAAAAATTCATTTTGTTAAAGTTGGTGGACAAGAGCTATCAGAATAGCCAGGCCCATGACACATTAGCGGTTTCTGCACCCTATTCGCGCCGATTATAAAGTCAATATAATTAGACTTTTTGCCTTCTTGGAATTGAAAGGTTTGTGTACTCTTGTAGACCGATGCAGAAATTACTGTTGAGTGTTGACCAATAACAGAAAGTGAGTAAGTGACAATATATAAATAATAACTAAATACCAAATAGGCGAACTGTTCTTCAGCCCGTGCCAGGTGCGGTGCGGACATTACTATATATATTACGTTGTAATAATTTGACCAATTAATATATTGTTTGTATTGTAGTATCATATGCAATCGCACTTATGTTAATGAGATCAAACGACAAGTGATTGATAGTCGCTCTCACGACACACGCTAGAGACGAAATACTTGAAAATTTCTGCATGTCTGTTACAATCTATCTGACGTAATATTGACGTTTTAGGAAGCTGGCGGTTACGAATGATTCGCGCGAATAGGGTGCAGAAAGCGCTAATGTGTCATGGGCCTGGCTATTCTGATAGCTCTTGTCCACCAACTTTAACAAAATGAATTTTTCCTATTCACAGCAAACTTGTGCATTATCTTTAACGAGCTCGATTGCATTTTTCCGCTTTAGAACCTCCTATTCTAACTTCAGTGATGCTCAATGGGGGCATTTTTATAATAATTATTTTTACGGCGATTCGGAAAGCATTTGGAGGAGCCGAGGAGGGCTGTCTTTTAGTTTTGAAATAATGGGTGCTCTAAGGCTATACCCCTGTTGGCAGTTGCACCCCCTGCTCCCTCCAGTGGCCAAAATTTAGTTATTTAATTGTCTGGTGACCCACAACCTTTCGAATAATTTTAGTAGCTTCCTGCGGGTGGGGGGTTCAAATTATAGAAGTAATAGGTCAGTGTTACTGTGCGAGTCGCTGAATAATTATTGACTGTACTGTGTATATATAAACTATATCATTTCCTCAAGTCGAGCTATATATAATATATATATATATATATATATATATATATATATATATATATATATATATATATATATATATATATATATATATATATATAATCCTATTGGTGTGTGATACTGTTATGTTTTTTAACTTTATCTTAGTTTTTTTAATTTTATGTTTTAGTCAACTTTATATGGCCTATTTTTTATAGTACAAATGTGCCGTGATATTATCAGCATATCTTATCTAGTCTGCCTTTGATGGTAATTTGTGTTTTATATGCGTTATTGCTATTTTTTTGTAATTTTATGGATCGCAGCTTTTGGGGTGTTCGTATTCATAAAATGGTTTAGAGTAGACAGGCTTAACTAGCATTTTTGTACTAATTTATACATTTATATATATATATAGATATATATATATATATATATATATATTATATATATATATATATATATATATATATATATATATATATATATATATATATATATAATAAATAAATTGACACTCTTACGGACAACTAGTTGTTTATTTATTAATTTATTTATTTAGACTGTTTAGACACCTACGCCTACCCGCCCACCAAGTTTTTATATATTTTTTATTAAGCAACAATTTTTTAAAGATTTATTTAATATTTCTTGTAACCCGTCGCGCATGTTTCATCAATATGTAGGCGTTTTTAGTAGGTATTTATTTTTTGTTGAAATAACTGAGTGTAGCTCCTGTGGCCTTTTCTAAGTATATACTATCACATGAAGATAAAAGCTGAGTTTTTTCAATCTTCGTGCTATTTGTAATTGTTATAATTAGTAGTTCTTTT
>JASANF010012532.1:0-18594 GCA_030248245.1 Trissonchulus sp. WLG1_4 | reverse complement strand
ATGTAAGTATTCCAAGTCAGTGTAAAATAATGATTTTAGGGTCTCGGATTGCTGGCAAGCATTTTGTTGACTGTTTCTTCGCCTTTCGTTCCCACAGATGGAATCATCGACTTTTGCTGTGTCTACACCATTTTATGCGCTGCTATTTTCGGCATTTGCTATCTGCTTAGCGTACCAAAATTGCTTCCCGCCTGTCCGTGGGTGACAGTAGTGAGTTTTCTCATCAATTAAGCCTGTTTCACACGATGGGAAAAACGCTTTAGGTGTCAAGGGCCACCATGTGGCACATTATGGGGCGCCCCACGTGGAAAACGAGAATCGCTCACCATGCGTTTTTTCATGTAACACCACATGCGACAGCCAATGAATAGGCGCTGTTGATGATCATGTGACAACATACATTTGCTTGAAGGACGATTTTAGGGCTAAAAGTAAACAATTTGAGATTCTTTCTTTGAAATTTCTTCTAGATTCCTAATTCTTTCACATTTGTTAATCTAATAAATGTACTAGGCACATATCATTATATCGAAATTCAATTAAACCGTTGTACTTAGTAGTAAATACTTAGTAATATTTTGACCGCTAGCGCGTATAAAATTCAAATTCCCGCGCGTTCATGCCCCATCTCGGAACACACTTCCCTAGAACCTGAATCCGGGGACACGATGCCACCTGGTGCCCCCACGTGGAGATTTCTCATGTTTTCCCCATTGTGTGCAACAGGCTTTACCATCAGAGATGGCACGTAATAATAATTTAATCTCTTTCAAGGAAATATGGTATATGCATATGGCAGGCAATTGAAGCCTAACTCTGATTATGTCATACCTGTCTTGAACAAACAGTGCAATAACTATCGTCAAGAACAAGTACACGCTGCTAGGTCCACAGCGTGCATCAGTTATTTCATTGCTTCAGCGTGCATCTTAAGTTATTGATTTATCGCACTGTATATTTCAAGACCGATATAACACAAGTACGTTATATCACTTTGCAGTGTGCACTCAGCAACTATCCGCACTTACACGTGAAGCCCGCGTGCATAAACTTGTGCGCTGCGACCACTCGTTCATGCACTTAGCGCTTCACGTTACGTTGCGTATAAATGTGCACGCTACATTGTGCTATAACTAACACCTATATATCATGACCCTTTTTTCAGGAGTTCATCTTCACAGCGATCGGAAGCGCCTTGCATGTGATTTGCCTGTTGCTTGGCTCTGTCAACGCCAGTCGGCTTAGAAGCTACAAAAGTTCATACGCACTCCACATCGTAGTGGCTGTATGTTATACACTCTTGGTTATACCAACTTCAATTCAATGATTTTGTTAATTGATAGGATAGCGAAAAATTTGTTGAAACGTTTTGATAACGAAAACATTAATTCTGTTTTTAGTCATAGTGTTGTGCAATGTACATAATTAGGTAAACGGCTTTTGCTGCCTTTCATTCCGAGTCGCCTTTCTTTTTCAGTACTTTTTGGGAATCTTAGTCTTTTTTTATTTTCCCTTTCATTTTTTCAGATTGCTTTGTTTTTATGTTTCATATCATATTCTTTTACCTTTTTTACCTTTTCCTTTTTCTATTTTTTCTTTTTATAACTTATGGTTTTCCTTTTATGTATTTTTTAATATAGCCTTGTTTCCAATTTTTACTATAAATCACTTCAGAGTATTAATTTTATATTTTGTACATACCTTTTCCGGCGTACTCATAATTATATTTCCATAGTATTTATTTATTCATTTTCCTCTCATTTGTGGTGCCATTTCACCACCCTTGCTATAAATTTACGTTATCTGCTTTTATTTTATAAGTTATTGTTTTCCAAAACAATTTGTCGTGAATATATTTAACCAAATATATGTACATAGGTATTATATTATTTATATTTACAAGGATTAGCTATGTTTCTTAAAATTAGATAGAAAATTAGATAGCATCTGTTTTTATGTTCATTCAGTCCAATGAAATCACTGTTTCAGATCCTTTGTGGCATATTAGCGACTATCAGCGCTATTTTTGCTTACCTTTTGTTTCGAATGCACAAAGACAGAAAACCTGATGCGAGTGATTGACAGGGTTGAAAGAAAATTGTCATTGACTGTTATTAATCCATTAATCAAAAATTGGATTTAGCATATTAGATTAAACTTTATTTCATTAATAACTTTCAAGTTTGACCAAAAAGTGCTGGACCCTGCGGCTGCGAAAAAAACACGCTATTTCATTACGAAAAGAACAAACTGCAAGCATTAAGAGTACAGCGAGTAGTCACTAAAATCACGCCACCTATTTCGTCTCTGGGTTTGACAATTTCTGGACCCGATTTATCGCAGCGAAATGTTCGTCATTGAAAATGCTCGTCATCGAAAAAACAAGTGGTCGTCAAAGCAAATGTTCGTTGAAAAATTTTTCTATGACAAGCTTCGGGCTTTTTGAACATAAGACCAAAGCTCGTCATCGAGAAAATTTTCAACGACGAACATTTGCTTTTTCGATGACGAACAATTGTTTTTTCATGACGAATATTTCGCTTCGATAAATCGGGCCCTGGTCAAACTTTAGATTAGTCTCACGTTGAGAACCTTGAAGCAATAAAGTAACAAACTCGAAATTTTAATCTACTATAGTAATTAAATGTGCTTCTGTTGATCAATCTAAATTAAATTTAATCTGCCGAATTCAACTTCAGATATTTGATGTGCAATTTAATCATTCCTTTATAATATAATTAAACAGTATAATTTATGTATTTATTTACGTACAATTACAATTGCCTACAATTTACTTAGGACGATTATTTTTACGTCCCCACATTTTGATTCTTACGTACGTCCCCAGATACTAATTGACGTTTCCACTGGTCAACTAAGAGCATTTTGTTTACCCACTTAGTGCCTATTTTTTTACCGGATTAAAGGGTTGATTATTAGCGAAATAAATGGTTTAAAAATTTTTCTTTAAAAATACCATTCTAAAACGTCCGGACCGCATTAAACGGACTTAATTGCCAGCCCGACAATTTTTAAGTCCGTTCAGTCCCATCAAACTGGACTTATTTTTTCGCGCTAAACCGTTTAATCCGGTAGTTCAAGAACGTCCCTATTTCATAATCGGACTAAGTTTAGTCTGACTTAACTTAGTCCGGTGTCATTCCTAACTCGTAAGGTCCAAGGGGCTTGGCTATGTACTGTGGTATTAACGCTGAGCCAGGGTCACCATGGTTACAGATAGTCGGTTCTACTGGAACAATGGAGATCCAGAACCCTGTTTTAGGGCTGAGCCGGCCGGCCGGCCAGTTAAAATCACCGGCCGGCCAGCCAGATATGACCGACTGACAAACTTAGGCCGGCGTAACAATCCGGCAGGCTAAGTTATGCCAAAATGACACTCTGGATTTGGAGGAATCAGTTTTGACCAAAAATTTTGCCGCTTCGGCCGGCTGGCCGGCCGGCTTTTACACTAGCCGGCGGCCGGTCACAAACACTATCCGTCACCACACACGCATCCTTGTCACAAGTACGGCTTTGTGGCAGGACTGTCACGCCTAGCCACTTGACTACCGGTGTCACAGGAAAATCCGCCCCGCAGGAAAATCCGCCCCCCGGACACATTTTCCTAGAAAAATCCGGCCCGCCCGGACACATTTTCCTAGGAAATTTTGTCCCCCTCAGGAAAATCCTTCCCCCCCAAAAAACGCGTTTTCACTGTTTTCAACGATTTTCATCATCGTTTTCAAACTTACCTACTCACACTACTATGCTCATTTCTGTTGTGTTGGCTTGGGTTAGTATTGTACGTACGTACATTATTCCGTGTTGCTGAATTTCGACTAAATAAGTGCGGATGGCAGTGTTGTGAAATTTTGTTATTTTTATCAAAGGTTTCTAGAAATTTCTAATTTCCACATGGTTTATTCGTGTACGTATTTGAAAATTTTGCATTTTTCCGCCAAAATTTCACTCAACCGATTTTCTCGATTGGGTCTCATTTTATAAAACGTATCATTTTATAAAATTTTAATCCGCGGCCAAAATTTTGTCTGATTATGTAGCTGTCTCATTTTATAAAATGCCGTCTCATTTTATAAAACGGCGGCATACCCTTTGTGTGCAAGGTGACCAAAATTAGTGTTAACAATAGAGGCAAACAATCAACCTAATTGTTTTTAATAAACCCATGTGACCTTTAGTACCTACAGTTATTGTAGATTTATGCTGATTTAAATACTGATTTATGTATACCAGTAAAGTAGTGTACTTACACTTTTCTAGTATATATTTTTTTTACTGGGTACAAATCTGGGTACAATTTCCCCCCCTGCCCAGACACCCACACCACATCAATATTTCTAGTTTTTGTGGCCAAGGGGGCAGCACAAACGTAAACTTCAAAATCCTACCACATAAATAATTAAATGATTCAACAACTGAAACAAATTCTCGAGCATTTGACTTATTTTTATAATGTCGTAATTAAAAATGTAAATTTAAAATAATGACGCCCCCATTTATGACAACTTACACTCTGGACTCTAAACTAAACTCTATTGGGCTAGAGCGGACACGAAGGTAATTAAGGGATTAATATTTGATAAAATGAGACGATATTTTATAAAATGAGACGTTTTATAAAATGAGACGGTCTGGCTTTGGAAAGGCAATTATTTTGGGTCTTATGAGACCCAACGATTTTCTCGTTATATACGTTTTTCGTGAAAATTCCTCGAGGGCGCTTTAGCTGAAGAACAAACTAGATAATTTTAGACATAATGGGTGGGATTCACAAAGCGCGTTTAAACGCAGTCTAAGTTAGGAACCGTGTCAAAAATCCAAACGTATAACACGTTTGAAATGACACGTTTCAAAATCGTGTTTTCGCCAGAAAATACACGATTTGCAAAAGCGAAAACATGTTTGGGGATTAACTGCGGCTGTCACTTTATGCTTAATTAATCACAGCTATCAACTATCAAAAGTTGGTGGCCAAGGGCCGTAGACATACATATGCATACGTACGTCTACGCAAAATAAAGCCGCTAAACTAACCCGCTAAGTAATAAACATTTGCGCAAACGGCAAGCCGCAACTAATTGTTAATGCCGTATATAAGGTTAATTGCAGTGTCAATCAAATGACACGATTTGCCTTAGCAATTACACGTTTGCAAATCGTGTTTTCAAAACGTGTACACGTTTTGAAATATGTGTCATTTTTGACACGGTTCCTTAGACTGCGTTTAAACGCAGTCTAAAACGTTGGTCTAAGATAATCATGATTCACGAAATTTGTGTGTATTTTCATTACGATTGTTCTATATCGTTCTATCACCTTATTCTATTGCAATGGTAAAGACGGTTAGAACATTTCGTAACGAGCGTTTAGCTAAACGCTCGTTTAAACGCAGTCTAAGTCTGATTCACAGACCTCGTTTAGACCTTGTTTAACTAAACGCTCGTTTAACTGTGAAAATGTTTTTTTTACATACGCAAATCGTTTTTGTGTGTAAGTACCTGCCCATTAAGTTGTTAAATGTTGCATTTAGGTAATTTTACTTAATTTTTTACACAAATTAAAACATTTGGACTTTTAAAAAAAGTTCTATGTTTAGTCTAGGGTTCTGAAAATTACTGAAATAGACCTTAAAGCACTATTTTAAGCATTTTGTAAGCTGTTAAAATTACCGTAGCATCATTTACGACCTCATTTACGAAACGTGACAAAATATAGCCTTATCTAACTTTTGCATAGCTTAAACCATGTCTGGGTCCAACTTATGAATTTATGAGACAGTTTTAACCGTTTAAAACAATTTAACCAGATTAACATGGTTTTCTAGAATTGCAAAAAATAGGTCCGAAACATCAATGATAAGTTAGAAATAGCCAAGTAAAGTATTGGTGGCTCTTCAAAAGTTTTTAGAATGTCGGTTAACGAAGATAATTAACTTAAACATAGCTTGGACGGCCGTATAGGCAGGTCTAAGTTTCTATTAAAAAATCAGGCTGATTTAGACTGCGTTTAAGTTAAACAGCCTTTGTGAATCATGATTAAGAAAAACGCGCTCTATATTTGAAAATTTGTGTGCAGAATTCGTCACGATCACGCGATTTTTTGCACGCTGATTTAGGGAGACTGCGTTTAAACGCAGTCTAAGACTTAGACCGAGTCTAAGTTAAACAGGCTTTGTGAATGCCACCCAATGTATATAAGTTTAGTCTTGTTTTAGGCATTGTGCACCATCGCTCTAAATCAGGAACGTTTCAACGTGTTGTTATTTCCGAAACAGAACAAAAGGTTCTGATTCTCACGATTTGGGATTTATTGAATTAATTAATTATACAAGGCACATAGTATACGTAAGTGCATGAACCACACGCAAAGTAGTGTGAGTAGGAAAGTTTGAAAACGGTGATGAAAAGCGTTGATATACAGTGAAAACGCGATACGGGGGGGCGAATTTCCTATGAAAATGTGTTTTCCTGTGACACCGGCTCGCTTCATTCGAATACCATGAATCCGGCAGGCTAAGTTATGCCAAAATGACACTCTGGATTTGGATCAATTAATTTTGTCCAAAAATTTTGCCGCTCCGGCCGGCCGGCCGGCCGAACTTTTCGCCGGCCGCGGCTTACGCAGCCGGTCACAAACACTAACAGTATGCGGGAAGGGTTAAAGAAACTTTAGCGCTGGATTGATATATAAACATTTTAAATTTTTAAAACTCAGTGATCACTACTCGAACTAGAAAATGGTGTGATTTCATAGTGAACATGCAAAGGACTGTAGTTTACGAAACAACAGTTATTGTCGGACCAGAATATGACCCAACCGTGTGTTCCAGTCGATTTTGCATTCTGCGATGTGTCATAGCTGTAAGTTTTTTTGTGGCGGAGATGTCAAAAACAAGCACTTTTGTTGACGAACTTATGTATTTTTGCACATGATGACAGTCAATATCATTTTGCGGCAAGCACTAAATTTTAAAAGACAGTGCATTCACTATTTATCAAGGCTACTAGATTATTCATTCATTATATTGCTGTGTTGCCAATTCCACTGTCGTGCTTGCAGAATATGCCATTCACAGAACATGAACGCCATTAAAATAGGCAACAGGACAAATTTTTTTGACCCAATTGACACGACACTACTGCCGATGCTGACACGGCTGACGACGAGAAATGACACCGAGTTGAAAAAATTTCCGAAACCGTTCGTCACTTTTCACATGTACCTTTTATGCTTCATAAAGTTATTCAATAAGTGTTAAAAAAACTTTGCTGGGAATGCGTTGATTGAAAATTGGGAACAATTATGTAACATTGAATTTGTAACAGTGTTTGGAAAAAGCAGAATTTAGTGTCAAAATCTAAACTACCAATTCCGACACTGATGGTCACGTTCTTCATAGGTTCAAAACGGCTCGACATTCACTATTATTAGTCGGTAGTCCACCTTTTATTTATTAACAAATAGATGTAGTTGCCATCTTACATTGATTATGCCAAGCGTCAGCAGCGTCATATATGTACCAACACAACACACATTACACACGCTCACACACACACACACACTCACACACAGATACACATGCACGTCATGGTCAGCCGCTGTCTGTGTCTGATTTCAGTGTGCAGCCTGCAGTTTTGCAATGCAATTTTGGTTTTAGTGCATTGACTGAATCAAGTATGCACGGCCGCTGAGGCGGCCGCGCAAAAACAAATATATTACTTTAATTGGTTATTAATATTCAACACAGCAATATACATATTAACAAAACGCAGCGACACTTAGCCACACAAGGTAATCTGTGAAGTTTCAGCAAGCTGTTTAATTATTCAATTAATTAATTAATTGAATAGTTTAAGTCTATGTAAGTCGTTTAATGCAATTTTTGGCATGCAGACCTCAGGAACCTTAAGCCTATTTTTTTGTTTTTTTTATAAATTTTTTGATAGTTTTGTTTCAAATATTGCATTACTGAGTCATTTAGGCCTCTTAAGTTATCGGAATTCTTTGTACCTGTTGTATGGCAGTTTTGACGGTTGCAAATGTACCAGATTTATCTATACCTGACTATTTTCAGGGTCTGTCAATGCTCAGCTGTGTTTTGCTGATCGCAGCTTCACCCTATTATCCCTCAGATGGACTGATTAACTTTTCTTGTGTCTACTCCTTTCTTGTGTGTTTCATTTTCGGCATGCTATACCTGATGAGTGTGCCCAGGTTAATGGACCATTGTCCTTGGGTCATGATTGTGAGTTGAACTGAATTTCGCTTTTGATTTGCTTTTTCATTTGTACCCGCCGGAGTCACCTGATTTCGGAGTCAAGGTATATACATATATATATATATATATATATATATATATATATATATATATATATATATATATATATATATATATATATATATATATATATATATATATATATATATATATATATATATATATATATATATATATATACCACACACAAAAATAGGTATATATATATATATATATAGGTATATATATATATATATAGGTATATATATATATATACCTATATATATATATATATACCTACACACACACACACACACAATCATATATATATATATATATATATATATATAGGTATATATATATATATATATATATATAACTGTATTGACTCCGGAATTACTCCGACTCCGCTTTGACTTTGGATCCTGTACCTAGAAAGTAAATTTGGTCGGCACTGTATTTGGCACCTGCCGCCTACCCTTCTATTGTTTTTCAACGCTACAAATTCGACCTACCCAAATTAACATCGAAATCTTAGATTCAAAATATGGTATATACGCGGCTTCTTGAGGCATCACCGTTAGGCAGGCTGGCACGCAGTGAATTGTTAGGCCCACGTGATCCTATTTTAGCATCTAACGCAATGTACGTAGCGTAACGTCAGCATTTAAAGTATTTTTTTCGTATTTTTGCGGGCTGTACGACTGTACAATGTAACTAAGTAGGTATAAACTTACCCTAAAATGGAGATTAAATTGAATTTCAAAGTCTCCAATCGTTAGACCTATTCACTATTCAGTTTATAAAAATAAATTTATAAAAAATAAATAAATCACTTTATAAAAACAGCAAACGTTTTACCGTCAGCCACCTGGCCAGACTTGCTCACGTGTTACGTGACCCCTTTTGACCTAATTGTAGGTTCACGTGACCCCCTTTGACTTAATTGCAGGAGTTTCTGCTGATGGCGATTGCAGCTGGCTTGCACCTAATTTGCCTGATCATAGGCTGTGTGAATGCCGGACATGCGGATCAGTTTAAAGCGTCGCAAGCTTTACACGCCGTTGTTGCTGTACGTATGTTTGCCGTTGTTTTGAAGTTAGTCTAGTTTACGGCTTATTGTACAGCCATTTCTATCGTTTCTCAGCTTTCCTCAAGACTCTTTTTTTGTGGTACCTGTTTCAGATTCTTTGCGGCGTAGTTGCTGTCATCAGTGCTGTATTCTCATACTTTTTATTTCAATCATATAAACAAAGAAAAGTCAGTGAACGCTCATGATAGGGTTTGCTTTTGGCGTCAAAATATATACGAAGGCGCCATAATGTCTACAAGTTAACTAGATATTGTAACTTTCGTAACTTGCTTTGACATTATTTAATTTGTTTTGAATTGCACGCGTGTGTATTAGTGTGAATTAAGCACAGAACTTAACTGGTTCGAAAAGTCAGATTTTCTTGAGTCAACTTTTACTTACGGTAAATTGAAGATTTTTCAATACATCGCCGCTTAGATTTTTTCCTGATTTTGATGAAACAGGATAACATTTAGATTTTTTTATGCGTTAGCTACATAGTAGCTAGTAGCTACTCTAACACAGTCCTTATAAGTACTGATTTATGCACGATGCATTGGTGTATGTATACAATATACATAGTGCCGATACTTTGGTTGTCATATACATAAAATTTTTATTGCACCAAGAAAATGTTTATTCAATAAAATGTAAACTTTTTACTATCAGATATTTTCACCGAATTTTACCCATCAACAAGTTTATGTAAAAACAGATTTTCGTCTTTATTAGGCAAAATAAAACTTGCAGAATGAAATATTCAAGTTTGGAACAAGTTTTTGTATTGTTACTGCATCACATAATTAGTCAGATTTTAGCAAAAACTAGTTTTACAAAGTAGGGTTTAGCCAAAAATGCAATTTTGGTTAAGAGTAGAAAGCAATGACACTTGTCAATTCAACTTTTTATGAGTTTTTTATATGTTGCAAATTTCATAACTTTACCAGCTAAAAAATAGCAAAGATGAAAGTTATGCAATACCTGCCGCAACTATACCCTAAACTATTTTTTGCGAAAATTCTACCATTGTTACTAAATACCAAAAGTTCACTCAAGCAAAAGGAACACTTTGTGAAAAGTTTATTAATGTTAAAATGTAATTAAAATGACAATAGCTACCGTCAGCAAATTATTTGATTGTTCTATTATGGTCGACACAAACAAAAAGTGTCAGTTACAATTTCACAAGATAACTAACATAAATTACTGGCAGTCAAGGCTACAATGACGAGATTTTCACAACTACAAAATTTTCACAAACAACTTTTCAGATTTAAAAAAAGTAATAAATTAATAAACTAAAATTAATTCAATTCTGATTAATCCAGTAAAGGAATTAGTCTTTTGAGTCTCAAAATAACTAACTTCATAAAAATACAGCAACATGACAAATAGAACTACAAGTTACAATACAATATAAGTAAATAGAAAAAAAAATAAATAATTTTAGCAGTGTCTAAGGCAAAAATATAAAATCTAGGCAGAGTACAGTAAATATTTAGCTAGCAAAAACTATTTCGAAAATTAAAAATGTAATTTTAAAGGGTACAAGAAAAGTTAAATTAGAAAACAAGTTTGAATTTTGTTCATCAAATTGGAATTTGGAATTCGCGAAGCATTTGTGCTTAAAAAAAGTTTGTTTTTCAATTTAAATTTTAGTCATCAATTTTAAAATATATATCAGATTAAATCATACCATTATTATGCAAAACAAAAATACATCAAAAGAGGGTTAAACTTAAGCAAGCTATTACAAAATGTTGTTGGTTTCTAACCGTACCAAGGTTTAAAAATCGAAAATTTTTTAAAAATCTCGATGATATTTTACTGCAATTAATACTGTAATTTTAAACAAACAATTATCGCCGTTTCTAAAAAAATTGTGGACAACAAGCATCGATTGATACTTACAGTCGTATGTCCGTTCAGCCGAAATGGTTACCAAATAATCACGCCATTGATGGTGTAAAACATCGGCGGGATTATATCGTAATTTTGCCAGCTGAACGGACATACGGCTGTAAGTATATATGAATCGAGCCTAAGGCAGGCTAATGTGACGGTTTCATAATTGGACCACTAAACACACGATTCATACTTATTTGGCAGTCTGTTTGTCTGGAAGCGACATCAATATATAGAAAATATATTGATTAGAATTGATTGGAACATTCAGTGATGTGTCCGTTAAGTGACAAATTATGAAAACAGCGCACTACCAGATACTTTCAGTATTCAGGGCGCAAAAACTGTTTCCAAAGTTATTCGGCCAAACTAACGCACCGCTGACAGTTCAAGTCAATTCTGCTTCGTCAAGGCAACTAATCGTCAAAAGAAACTTGTCATACTCGTGCTATTATCTACTCCTGGTTTTATGCAACATAAAGCCAAAAAATATGAATCGCACCCTCAAAACAAACACAAAAAGTCTCACCAAAACCGTTACGCCTTTTTACTATGCTGTAGTCAGACGACGTATATTTTCTAAGTGCTTAAGCTCTTATCCAAAATTAGATCTATCGGCTTATATTTAAATTTTATCTGCCAGCACCAAACCATAAGCATACCAAAATGTATATAGTGAAACTGTAAAAAACAACAGTAACCTGAATACTTTTCAGCAGTATATTTCAACTTTGCAGCGTATTATTCAAAAAATATAGTTAAATCAAATCCGCTCGCCTAATTTTAGACAAGACTCTAACGCATAGTCTGGACTAAGCCTCCGGAGACTGTCTTTATGCATTCCACTGTGGTTTTGGCGAGACTTTATTGTGCACAACAGCAATTGAGCAAAATAGTCATCAGGCTTGCTGTTGGCGCCAAATTTAGGGCACTGTTTGGTGCACGGTGGGTGGGTTTCCAGGTCGTCGGGACTGAGACCACATGCGGAAGAACAGAAAGGCCAAGGCGCCGTGACCAATTCCCGCCACCAGAGTGAAAAACTAGAATTACAAAAAGATTAGTAATTAACATTTATATATGTTGAAAGAAAGCCAAGACCCCACTTTTGAAAGAATGAAATAAATGGAGGCGCTGGGAATCCAACCCGGGCCGCTTGCTTCGAAGACAAGAATGCTACCATTACACCACAGCCCCCGAGTCTCATAGGCCCTAATTCTCATTTACAACATGTATGTAGGCTCGATTCATAGTTACAGCCGTATGTCTGTCCAGTCGGTAAAATTATAAAATAATCACGGCACTAATTGCGTGTAAGATCAGCTTGTGGCGTTCTTATTCGGTACTTTGTCGGCTGGACCGATGTACGGCTGTAACTCCGTAATGACTAGTCGACCCTTAGCTTCACCTAAACGCTGACAGTTCAGAAGGTATGAAACCAGATCTGCTTCTCGGAAATGAATGTCTATGAAACCTTTTTGCTGTTTTTGGCTGTGGCTTAACTTAGGGTAACATTTTATCACAACTCGTTTCCCTTCCGCTCAGTAGTTTAAGGGGGTAGTGTCGCGAGAGCAGTCGATTTTGCACGTCTATAAAACTTTATTAGTAAAAGGTAAGGCATTGCGTTTTATATATTTTGCAAATCTGTTAAGGCAAATATTTTCGCCAAGTTTCAGCAAAATTGATGCAGCATACAGTCAGTGAAGTCGCCAAGTCGAAAAAATGACGTTTTGAAAACCCAATCACATTCGATAATTTCGTCACTATTATCCATATGTTTGTCTAGTTTCTCTGCATTGACTAAAACCACATATGTTCTAGTCACGGGGTATACACACGATGGGATCTCTACGATCCCATCGTCCGCTTTCAATTTCTAGGGCATGAGATCGTAATCTAAAACGCAATAGAGCATTTATTTTGATACTTGCGGTCTTGGCCTGCAGCAAACAATGGCTCTAAATCAAACAGAATTTTATGTTGAGAGTAAAGGTCTAAACTGGGTAAGCCAAGAAATTCAGGCTTCTTTTAAGGCCTATTTACACGGGGGCGCATGAGCGGGCGCATGCGAGGGTGCATGAGCGGGCGCATTCTATTTTCACACTGCCTGCTGCATTATTTCACACAATGCACTAGGCAAGTGTGCGTGTGCGCCTGCTCATGCGCTCATGCGCCCGCTCGTGCGCCCGCTCATGCGCCATGGCGTACGCCACGGCGTACGCCATGGAGCAAAATGCGCCCTCGTGTGAATAGGCCTTCAGCTGACAAAAATCTAGCTATGAGACGTTTTCTACAAAGATTTAGAAAAGTATTTACATTAGAAACTTCTTGGTTAATCCAGTACTCATTCATGTGAACAGAATCAATAAAAGAAACTAATGATGTAAGCCATGAAGTAGCAAGATTACACAATGAATAATATGCGTGCTTGATAATTGAGTTTTCTGGTTCAGCTAATAGTTTACACCAGTAGCGAAGCATTGCAGTAAATCTGCTTATTAGAAGAGGAAATCTTCCTGTTTCACCGTATACAGCAAAAGTAGGTGTGGCGTTTTAACGGAAAGAACCCTTTTCAAAAAGTTTAGATGCACTTTTTCAATGGCTTGATTGTGCAATAGCAAAAAACTGTGACTGTTCCACGTCGAAAATCCCCATATTTCCACACCGTAATGTAAAACAGACGTGATAGTGTATCAAATAACTGAAGTTTGACTTTAAAGTTTAGGTTAAAAAATTTGTTCAGAACATAATGAAGGCGGTGAACGGATGTTTTAGCCAGTTTTACGCGATTTTCGATAATGTATGCAGGATTTAAGCCATTGTAACTAACCAAAAAACCCAAATATTTATAGGAATCGACACAGCTTATTACATTATTACCAAAACGAAACACAACATCGTGTACCGTTAAACGTGGCTTGAAGCATATGACTTTTTCTTTTTTAAGCATTTTTCGGCGTTTACCTTCAAATGCCATTTTTGGCAGTATAATTCTAGAATTGCGAGAGAGTTTTGCAAACATGTACTGCTGTCGGCAAATAAAATTAAGTCGTCGGCATAAAAAAGAATAAAGACGGGCGTATTATTGTGAACATAGATATGAGGGCCATTTTGCGCAACAAAAAAATCATATAAATCACTCAGAAGTTGAGGGGCACTGAGAGTACTGCAACCTGTTGAACACGAGAAAAAATTTTGAAAAAATAGTTTTCATCTTCTCTGACAGAGGATTTGCTAGAGAACATGCTAATTAATAATTTTAAAAATTTTGGTGAAATGTTTTTCACTGCCAATTTGTAAATTAGCGCTTGTCTATTTATTTTGTCAAATTCATTGGAAAAGTCGATGAAGGCGTCGCTATATAGTTTTTAATTAATCAAATTGTACAAAACAAAAAGGGTGTCTGCTGGCAAAAAACCTGATTTATAGGCAAATTAAAACTTGTTTGAATCATTGAACCTTTTTGTCCAAGATTCAAACCGAGTGCACAAAATTGAGTCGAAAAGTTTGCCTAAATTGCTTAATAGAGAGATTCCGCGATAGTTTTGCGCATAAACGGAATCGCCGTGCTTAGAAATGGAAACAATAATGGCTGTTGTCCACGACGCTGGGTAGCAACAAGTGCGTAAAACTGCACGAAATAGCTCTGTTAACAATGAATGTGGATGGTTGATACTTAATATGTTATCTGATCATTGAATATATTTCTATGCCGGGACTTTTATTGCTTTTGAGTTTTTTAATTGCAGAACACACTTCTTCTTGAGTGATCTCAGCGTCCAGTTGAGTGTTACTATTATCATTATAATTTAGAAAGTAATTTTGTAGAAACTTTGTAAAATAGTCGTTTGAGTCATAAGCCGAACTGTAAAAGTTTTTGTAGTGGATTCGAAATTTTAAAGGACTAAGATTGTGTCTGCGGAGGGTTAAAATTTTTGATTTTGCGCCAGAATTGCTGTTGATTGTCTTTTTTGGTAGGCTTGTAATAACAAACATTGTTTCAGAAAAAACTTGCTTTTGTTTTTACGAGTTGTCCGTCTGAGAAGTTTTAGTTTCTGGGACAATTCGACGCGAGTGAACTGACTTTTAAAGTTGCTGTATTTTTTCACCGCTTTATAATACACTTTTTTTATTTTTTACATTGTTTTTTATTTTTTACAATCACTGTTACACCACGTACATAGGACAAAAAGAAACATTAGAGCGTTTTTTAGCAAGCGAATGTACACCAACATTGTTAAAAATTTCCACTTTTTAGCGAGTACAGGTGTCTATATCATCAGTGCAAGCTACTTTACATTTTTCTAATAAAAATGTAATGCACAAAATAATAATAATAAAAATAATATGTACACGAAGTTTAGTGCAAATTGCTTGAGTGGTTTTGTTGTAATACCTGTTTGAACTGTGAAACTGTGCGTAAACTGTAAAGTACTCACAGCAATAATGATAAATTGTGAGAAATCTAAAAGCTTATTTCAAAATTTGAAAAAAAACCTACCTAGATTTTTCTTTTTTCTTATTTGTGGCAAAACATTGTGCGTGAATGCGTTAAGTGTACTTCACAAGCTGGTTTACGAATAGTGATTGGTGCCAGATATTGGTAGTCCAGTGTCTCGCAGTAATTATTTGACACCATACCGCATTGGACAAGTTTCTCAGTCAACGTACAATTTCAAAGCAAAAAGCTCTTTTTCACAACCTATGAGCAAAACTGCTTTGGCGACACTACCACCTTAAAACAAGAAGCATTAAAATCTGAATCCGACGCAGACTTGACAGTCCGATACAAAAATCTGGACAAAAATTGCTGAATCCTGAGACAAAACAAGTGGCGTGTTTTGACGACTATTCGGTGTCGCGCAAACAAACGGGTTAGCCAACGCGCCATTATATACTTACGGCACAGGCAGCGTGAGGGTCGTGTGTTGAGGATCCATAGTAGGCCCCCTTGCGAGCGTTCACGCAGGCGATTATGAATGAGATTAGGTAAAACAAAGTCCACACCGCATGAATGCCAAGTTCCTGAAATAAAACTTGAACTAGAAATGAGTAAATTTTCAAGTTTTGCCAAAAACGGTAACTTTATTGCAAAATTTTGCTATTTTTCACTATTTTACGGCTTTTTATTCATTTCGGAGCGTTTTACGACCATCAGGGGCAAATTTTAAGTTTTAAGTTTAGAATTTAAAACTAAACTTTCATCATCAAAATCATGTTTATTCAAATCGTCTGAATACCCCTGTCACGTTTTGGACCGGGTCGCGTTCAAGGGGGGTACCTTTGCCAAGTGTTGGAGTGGGGTCCAATCTGCGGAGGGGGTATTATGGTCCAATTCGGGGCCTGTTTTTGGAAATAATGGTCGCAGGTTGTCATCCAGATTCAAGCCAGGAAACGGTAGTGTCATACTCTTCCCTATTATGTACTCTTGGTGTTATTAATCATATAATTTTAAACCTCATCCGCGAAACCACATTTAGGTTTGTGAATATTTGTAAATATTCAGTAGCTGCTCACTATTAGTGCCCAGGGTAGGTTGGGGGCCAGACCAGAGGGTATCCCCAGCAAATAGATGACCGTGAATATAAAGCAAATGATGAGTGCCATGGCTGCCGTGAACTCGATAAAGGGATCGCCTTGGAAGTATATGTAAGACGAGCCGATGCAAATTAGCACGATGATTGCCAACACCTGCAATTACGACACAATAACGCAATAAGTGGCCTGTGGAACTTATTTGAGATTCAATGCAACTTCTACTAAAGTTTGCGAAACTAAAGGGTGACCAGAAATTGCTGAACCCTGAGACAAAACTGGTGGCGTGATTTTTGTGACTATTTGCTGTACTCTTGATGCATGCAATTGGTTGCTTTCGTAGTGAAATCACCACGTGTTTCTTTTTGTCTCTGGGTCCAGCATTTTTTGGTCAGACTTTAGTGTGAAATGTATATACTGGACTGGAGTTGAGTGACAACTAGTGCAAACACTTGGGTACACTGAGGTTTTAGAAAATATGTTGTGGGCACGTGAAAATCTGCAACTATGAGCACAAGGTGGTGCACAGGTTCACTTCTTCCTTGTTTCATATCTTAATGTCTTGTCCACATTGAATCGTTATCTGTCGCCAATGCGATAAATTGATTAATTCTGTCGGCTGAACGGACACACGGCTGTAAGTATGCAAATACCTACCACGAGTACAAGTCTGATGAGGAATGGAATAGTCTTTAGTATGGCGGTGTCTAACTTCGGCTTGTAGGTGACCGTCTCCACAGTGACTGTGGTGGTCCCTGACGTGGTCACTGTGGCGTCCCCCATCAATCAATCAATCGATAAACCAATGAGAATCTGAAATGACATGCAGTGGCATCAAGAGTACATAATGGGAAGAGTATGACAGAAAGAGTAAATATAATGAAAATATTGTGACAAGTTGCCTATGAAGAGTATATACGTGTAAATACGTAGTGTAACAACTAACACGTATGTATGCAAAGTACATAAAAGGAAAAGTCTGACATATACACCATGTTTGCATAATGAATGTGATATCTATTAAGAGTACATACATACTATAGTGATGAGCAAAGTAACGTCTGTCAAGAGTAATAACTAATGATATCCTATATAAACCTGTAACTAAGACATCCACCTAAAGTACCTACAGAATGAAAGAGCATTACATTTATCAAGAGTATACAGTACATATGTAGCTACAATTTGCAAAAAATATACCCAGAATCGAAAAGCTATGAGATCCATCGAGATTATTCACTATGTATGTGTATCAGTACTATAGAAACCATAAAAACCTATGTATCTGTAAACAGTGTCACCAGCCAAACTGATGTATAAGCTAGACATAGAGATGTGCGCATAAAGTTAGTATTTCTGTTAGTATTACCACGAACATGAACATGAAGTATGAACTAAACTGTGACAAGAAATTGCTGAACCCTGAGACAAAACTGGTGGCGTGATTTTTGTGACTACTCGCTTTCCTCTTGATGCTAGCAAGTTCGTACTTTTGGTAATGAAATCGAGTGTTTCTTTTTGTCTGAAAGTCCAACAATCTACCGCACTGCTAAGATAGCCAATGTTCATTCTAAAACGTTATATATACTTTTGACTGTAGGAACTGTAAACTGCGTGTACTGAAACCACGGCTAGGTTAAATCTACTCAACCTGACTGTTACCGCATTTGCCGATAAAGCTTTGAACCGAAAAAGGTCACTCACAATTCGAGACAGCTAAAGCAGGTGCAAGCAAAGACTAGTAAATATTTATCAATGCCAAAAATAGTGGCAAAAACAAAAACAATTTATGAACGGAATGTCGTAA
>JASANF010012530.1:0-25639 GCA_030248245.1 Trissonchulus sp. WLG1_4 | reverse complement strand
TGAATAGGAAAAATACGTACACAATAATGCTATTTTGTGTAAGACTTAAGCCAAGCAATAGAGAACCTATATAAACAGAAAATTTTCATGCACACAATCAGTCTTTATCATACAGTCGTTGGGAGCACACGCTTTTAAATTCTTAAATTCTTCTCTGACGACGGTGGTTATTAAGAGACTCTGGTCAACACCTACGACGACTTTACGGGTGTGTCTATTCAAACATTGAAGATGCTGACCACACAGAGTCTAGTCACAACCATTCACACTTTTATTCGACCCGTCAATGAGGGGGTTGATGCTTTTGATAAACTAGTGGAGGCTACTCTGATCATTCTTACGCTAGCCACCACAATTTCTATAACGAGCCAAAGCATCGGTACGTCCATTGCCTGTCAGGTACCTGTGGAGCACGCTCAGGCAGCAGAAGTGAAATTTATTGAAAATGAATGCTACTTTAACGCCGAACCTATTACCAGACTTTACAATGACTACAATGACTTTGTCTACATTTACCCTTATTTGGGTTGGATACTACTACTACAACTTGGTTCCATTTTACTCGGGCAAGCTATCTGGAGACACTTCAGAAGAAACCTAGGAACTTATTGTAATAGAAATTTGATGCTTAGATTTTGTATTTGTAGAGCTATTATAATGTGTGCAATCGTAACTAATATGGTGCTCATTGGTTATGCCCTAGAACCTATTGTAATCAGAAAACAGTATAATATGTCTGTATTTGCCACAAAAATAACTTGCACTACAAATTACTACTCTATTGGTAATGTAAATAAGCGAAGCATTCCCTGTTTGCTACCACTTAATCATTATTTTTGGAAATTTTATGCTCTCCTGTTTATGTGGCTTGCTATGCTTGTACTCTGTTGTATAATATGTACTGCAATGCTTGTTAAATCTATAAAATTGGATAATGTTGGCCTTGCTAAATACTTTACGTATGAAATGCCTATTGTCAGTACTTGCTGAATAAATAAAACATACCTTGTTGAATAAAATTTTTTCATAAAAGTTGTGTTTACTAATGAAACAGGATTAAAAATGATGAGAAATTATGAGGAGGAAAAAAAATACACAATGATAAATAGAAAAAAAACTTGACACATACAGACACACACACACACACTATAAAAGAAACACAGTGGCCAAAGACTAATATCTAGTCTTCAGCCACTACACACCGCCTAACATAATAAAACATTGTACACTAAAACTTTGGGGGTTGTACTATAAATGAAATTTTACTTATAACACAAAATTGAAAGGTTTAAAGTTTACAAAACTGAGGGGGTTACAAAAAACCCAGTGTAGCTGCTTATAGAGCAGGATTTGAGCTTAGCTTTTTATGTCATCTTGTAGTACTGGTAATAGGCTACAAGATGAGGTATTGATCGTGGTGATCGGACCTATAACCGCTAAGTAAGCTTCCATGCCCGTAAAATGTGCGGTGTCATCATAGGAAATTACTACACAAGGCTTAAAAATTGAGGGGCTTGTACTAAAACAGATATATCTGGGGTTAGCGTAGGAGTTGAGCTTTGCTAGTATATCAACTTGTAGTACTTATGCTAGGCTACAAGATGACGTATTAATCGTGTTGATCGGCCTATAACGGCTGAGAAATCTTCCATGCGGGTAGGAAAATGAGCTAGGTGTACTTCATAGGAAATTACTACACAAGTTACTAAAAATTGAGGGGCTTGACTAAAACAGATATATATATGGGATTAGCGTAGGAGTTGAGATTAGCTTTTTATATCAACTTGTACTACATAAAATTATCTACAAGATGACCTATTGATGACCTAAATCCACTCAGTAACGGCTGAGAAATCGTCCATGCCCGTAAAATGTGCGGTGTCAACATAGGAAAAACTACCGTAAGACAGCCAGGCAGCTGTTACACACACACACACACACACACACAATTGCACTACATATTTTAGTTATTTCAAAAATTGACCACAATACGTGAAAATTTGTGGGGTTTTAATATAATTAAAATTTAATTAGATATAAAAAAATAAGATTTAATTACATAAATTAATAATTAATAATTTTGAAAAAAAAAATTAAAACAAAAATTTAAAAAAAAAATATAAACTCAAAGAAAGTTTTTAATTGACTGCATTAAGTAATTTTGTTAAAAATTAAGTAAAAATTATTACCTAATTTTAAAAATATTACAAATTTTTAAAAAATAATTGACAGCGTCAGCTGTCATGCAAGCCAGCCAGCTAGCTAACCCGGCTCCTGAACCCTACCCAAATCGATAGACTGCAGCACGAAGGATTTTACACGCTAAAGATAGGCTCCTGAACCCTACCCAATTCCTCACAGGATTTTACACGCTAAAGATAGGCTCCTGAACCCTACCCAAAGTGCCATGAGATACTCGCACTATACTACTGACAAACTTGCATACTTTTATCTAAAATATGCGGCTATGTTGGTCAAATTAAGGGCCCATTCCTTTACCGGATTAAAAGGTTAATTTTAATCCGACTAAACGGTTTAAAAATTAAGCTTAAAAGTGCCATTCCAAAACCTCCGAATGCAACGGACTTAACTTTTAGCGCGCTGCTTTTTCCTGCTGCGCCACAGCGCAGCAGGCTTCTTTAGAATGACGTGTCGGAAAAATAACGTGTAACTAAGTGAGTTATGTGTGTGCGTCTTTGCGTGTTGTCATCTGTGTGATTGTGCGGATATCTGTGAACCTGAGTGTGTATGCAACGTGTGTCTGATCATTGTGTAGCTGTGGTGATGTGCAGGTATGTATTTACGTACATAAAGAATAGTGCAACAGAACTTAATTGACTGAAGCTCATTTGCATATCGAATAGACGTCTAGATGAAATTCCGTTATAACATCGGTGCAATTGAAACCATGCTGAAGTCTTAAACATTTGATTGTACAGTTTATACATGTATAAATAGACATGAATTTCTCAAATAAACAAAATAATCACCTCCAGTTTTTGTTTTCATATTCTTCAGATTGTCACAAATCGTTCACTTACTCAATTTTTCGCAATGGCATGGGCTAAAACAGCTATGATTGGGTTAGTTTGCACTATGAGTTTTTGTAAACATCAATAAAACTTTTTTTATAAACTCACTAATTTTGGTACACAGTTGGTTGGTTTGGTGACTTGCAGTGATGCAGTCTCATAAATGACAACTGGCAATAAGTAAAACTTCTCATTATCATGATTAAAGTATTTGCTGCGCAGCAGAATTTGTTTCACGGAGCGATATTATAAGTTTCATACTTCGTGCCCTTCGGGCTTGTTAATCGGACTAAACGGACTTAACTATGCACGCTAATGTTATGCGTGCGTGTTAAGTCCGTTTAGTCAAGTGGTAGTTTTGGAATGGGGTCAGACTAATATTAAGCCGCTGACTTATTTCAATACGTTTAGTCCAGTAAACCCGATTTTTGTTCCTAAACCTCGGACTAAAATACGTCCAGTCCGTTTAATCTGGTAAAGGAATAGGCCCTAAGTTATGTAGATTAGAAGCCAGAAGCTTTCGTTTAAATAATTTCCGTAAATTCAAATTACTGGTATTATCAGATATGATTCCCTCTAAAATTAGCCGCGGACTTATATTGATTCCTTTAGCCCGATATTAACGATATAGTAGAGGAATTTAGAGTGATTTATAAGAACTTTTACGTGAACCGCCAAGGCCCAAGCCCCAAGTGCATGAACGAGTGTTCGCAGCTAACGAGCTTATTCGCCCTAGCTGTTAATTATTTGATGTCTTATTTGTTTTAAATTTTTATTTTTTTGGCCAAAGGACTGATTTCTAAAGCCCGGTTCATACTTGTCCTTAAGGACGTAAGGACAGGGACAAGGACAAATTTCGATCAACTGCAGTGACAAATTTATCAAAGCATTTGGGCTAATTTTTTGCATACGATCTGGATGTGACCCAAACTTACCTCAAGGTAAATATTAACTCTATTGCTTAGGTAGTTTTCTTGGAATCGCTTAAGGACAAAACGATAGGGACAAGGACAAGGACGAGTATGAACCGGGCTTAACGGAGAACATCCTTCATTTACAAATGGGAAACTTATTTGCAATGTACTGTAACAAGACTGAGCTCGATTTCTTAACCTGTATTTTGGCTATTCCACACGTCACACGAAATAGTATTTGTGTCTTTATGACGTATAAATATGTATGATATAAAAACAAAACAAATGCCTACTATAGTACTATATCATCTGAAAACAAAACCACGTAAAATATCATAAGCCGAATCTTTATTAGACGCAATAAATTAGTTTCAATTAGAGTTATTACAGGTTCAGCTTCGTCATCTCTCTTTATCCTGTCATGCACTTATCAAGACATTTACCGTCACTATTTATACATTTAGCTTGACACAATCCTAGCTTCTGTGTCCAATTCTCCCCACCGTTAGCGGCGAAACACAGTAATGCAATCATCAGTGCCAGTGCTAGTAGTAGTTTTAGAATTACAGCAAGCATTTTCCGTGGCAGATCATCAGCTAAAACAAGATCTCTTTTCGAAACAAATATACAAACGAATTGTCAATAGGGACACACTACAGAAAATGAATTTTCATGAATGCATCTAAATGAGAGTTACTGTTTAATCTAAATCAACAAGTTGTTTTAGAAAATATCAATATGGAAAGTAAAAAACAGAAAACTTGTTACGTTAACTATGACATATCTGCTGAAATAGTCCAGAAATAAAAATAGACGACGATAAAATTCAGCTTTAAAGTTTATTTGGTGTCATCGCTATTGGCAACTTTACAGTTATATACCTTCGCTATGAAGTGAAAAAGTTTTTCAGGTGAAACTAATATGGCAGTCCAAATATGTTGAGAACTACCATAGTTACACTTTATGTACTATGCAAAGTACGCCATTATGCGCAAATTTACCAGTAAATTTTGTCTAATGCTCTAGTCATAAACATTTGACTAAATCGATTCGGTAAATGCTTGCTTAATGCTTGGGAAGTTTCACTACAACACAATACAAATCAGTTAAGGGGGTCGTGTCGCGAAAGCAGTCGATTTTGCTCGACTATAAAACGTTTTCAGTGAAAGATAAGTCATTGTTTTTTATATATTCTGAAATTATGTTTCTAGGCAAATATTTTGGCCAAGTTTCAGCAAAATTGATGCAGCATACAGTTAGCAGTGAAGTCGCAAAGTCGAAAAAATGACGTTTTGAAAACCTATTCACATTCTATAATTTTGTCACAATTATAAAACTTTTTCTTTAAATTCTTTACACAGACTAAAAGCAAATATGGTCTAGTTTATGCTCACAAAATTTAGTGCAAATTGCTTGAGTGGTTGCGGAGTAATACCTGTTTGAACTGTGAAACTGTGCGTAAACTGTGAAGTACTCACAGAAATCATAATAAATTGTGAAAAATGTAGACCATTATTTTAAAATCAAAAGAAAAACGTACCTTTATTTTTTGTTTTTTTTATCTGTGGCAAAAAATTGTGTGTCAAAACATTATATGTACTTCAGAAGCTGGCCAATCTAATATCTGGCTTGATTTTTCAAACTTTTATGTCCTATTGTGTGATGTCTGGCTTACAAATAGTGATTGGTTCAGAATATTGGTAGATATTGGTAGAGTGTCTGACATATACATCTGACATTTGACACCATATAGCATTTTACTAGTTTCTCAGTGAACGTACAATTTCAAACCAAAAAGCTGCTTTTTTCCTGCCGCCGCCTCAGCGGCGGCAGGCCTTTATACTGCTTTTTGGCAAAAGCTGGCCACCAAGCAGTTTGCACGATTTGCGTGTTTAAATTTTTGTTTGTGGGGGGATTATTTTTAAAAGCTGCTTAAAATTAAGATAAAAACCGTAGCACAAGTTTATTAATTCAATTTAATTACTGTATGAGTTATGTTAATTGCTGTAAATGCATTATTCAAATTTGATAATCTATGAGGTAGGAATTATGAAGTGTTAAGGGGGTAGTGTCGCGAAAGCAGTTTTGCTCATAGGTTGCAAAAAGAGATCTTTTTGCTTTGAACTTGTACGTTCACTGAGAAACTAGTCCAATGCTATACTGTGTTAAATAAGTACTGCCATACAGTAGACAACCAATATCTACCAATATCTTGAACCAATCACCGATTGTAAGCCAGACATCACACAATAAGGACATGAAAATTCAAAAAATTCAGCCAGATATCAGATTGGCCAGCTTGTGAAGTACACATAACGTGTCAACGCACAGTTTTTTGCCACAAATAAGAAAAAAGAAAAATAAAGGTTCGTTTTTCTTTTGATTTTAAAATAAGCGTCTAAATTTTTCACAATTTATCATTATTGCTGTGAGTACTTCACTGTTTACGCACAGTTTCACAGTTCAAACAGGTATTACGCCGCAACCACTCAAGCAATTTGCACTAAATTTTGTGTGCATAAACTACAACATATGTCCTTTTAGTCTATGTAAACAAACTAAACAAATTAAGTTGATAATTGTGACGAAAAAATCGAATGTGAATAGGTTTTTAAAACGTCATTTTTCGGACTTTGCGACCTCACTGCAAACAGTATACTGCATCAATTATGATGAAACTTGGCGAAAATACTTGCCTTAACATATATTTTCAAAATATATAAAGATATAAAGAATGATGTCTTACTTTTTTCTCAAAATGTTTTACAGTTACGCAAAATCGACTGCTTTCGCGACATTACCCCCTTAAGTGAATGACCGCCGCTTGGCCATAATTTCAGTCTGCCTTTGCGGTGTTGTCATTTTTTCACAAAAGCTTGCATTATCTAATCCAAAACATAGGTAAGCTTCACACTCCAATTTGTTTGAATGTCATTTTTTCACAAAAGCTTGCATTATCTAATCCAAAACATAGGTAAGCTTCACACTCCAATTTGTTTGAAGGAGGGGGTATAATTTTCTAGACATAACTAAAATTTAACTAAAAATTATTACTTAAGCAATCAATTTATTTATAAATGATACAAATTTACTTATGATAAAAGACGTGATTTTATGTACGTTACGTTATTTTTGGCACATATATAATATTGAAGTGAGAACTCAGAGAGGACTCCCTGTTTAATACCCCCTTGTTACAGGATGGCCCCATTTTTACTGCCAAGCTGGTAGTGCGCTGAAACGAAGAAGCGCTTAATTTGCCGACTCATGTTCTTTTTCAAGCACCAGCTAGACTTTACCGGTCAAACTCGACATTTAGTACCGACAATGGCCATTACTTCGTATTTCTGCTTCTGTAATTTATATTCCTATTTCTTATTTCATCCTTTATAGAAACCCGAAATTCGGTTTGCAGTCCAGTTGAAAAGTGTTAAATCTAGTACTGAAGTCAAGCAAATAAAATACCGGACTTATTTTATTTTAATAGCCGGTATCGGCTTTATATACTGTACTTCAAGTATACCTAGTACATGAGCAGTTCTGCTTGCACCTACCTATGGGGACAAAGTTTAAGATAATTAACCGAGTTTTTGGTCTCATTAAAGCTTGATACAATATGTAGCTCTGTTTCCACTGAAAGAGTTAAGTACCTGTGGCAGTTTCCGGACCACTTTTACACTATTAATAAAATTTTATTGATAACATTTTATTGAACTTTGACTTCCCCTTGCATTTCAAAACCTATGTAACAAGCAGAAGCTGTGTGCAAAAGGTGTTCTCATTATGCACTAAAGCTTTTTGGGCCTCAGTGAATAGCTAAACCATTTCAAAAATCTGCTGCGCAGCAAAAATTTAGGTAAACGGCGTGGTTCATTTATTATCAGCACTACAACTGTGACCTGACTGCGAAAATGTAACATCAATCTCACGTTGAAACGGACGAGCAAAATATTTTTCCTCTCTGACTAACATGTTTGTTTCAAAACCTAACCGCGGTAAATCAGCCAAAAGTAGCTCACGAAGCAAAAATTGGTGGTTCACGAAGCAAAAACGGCAAGAAAAGTTGCTCCGCACCCCCCCCTCCCCTGTCGACGGCTACCCCCCCAAACTTCCTCAGCTGCACATGTGTGGTTATTGGCTACTGGGCTTTTCTTGTGCAAAAACATACACATCTGCGTCAATCAACTGTTCACTGAAATTACGTCTGGTACATATTTGGTGGTGACCGATATGTGTGTAATATCAGAGTGAAAAGTTTGCATAAACTGCATACAAATTTTGTGTCCATCAACAATTGCAGTATCTACAAAAACTCTACTCACCACTGAGACGATCACTGTCTTGATGTATGGAACCATGTAAAAAAATTCCAGTTTAGCTGAGTTTGAGTATACATTTAGCAAACCTAATCGTCTGAGGTGAGTGAAATTTTTTGAAAATAGAGATTGTAGCTAATTGTTTGGAATCGAAAAAGTTGACGTTAATCTGTGATTTTAATTACCAAGTTACCAGATGTATAAATTGTGAACTGCTGTACAGTGTACACACGCTGGACGAACCGATGTCGAACACTCATGCGCAAACACACACATGCTGACAATGAGACACTCCACACAATTCTGCAAATGCAACCTAGTTTGCATATTATAATCAATGTGTGTGCAGTGAGCACTTGACATGTATAGTATACACATTAGTAATGTACACAATGTGCAGAAGCATTGTGGAGAGCCTGGGTATCAAGAGCACGTATTGTGCACTTTGATACCCAGACCCTTTCTAAATGAGCTGCTGCGCTGTGGCGCAGCAGCAAAATTATGGTAATCGAATATACATAGGTCATAGGTGGAGGGGGGAGCGTTTGAGATTTCGAAGCATTTTTCAAAACTATTAATTATTAGAGATTATTAAGCGGCAGGGACAAACTTAGTGTAAGTAATAAGTTTTGACAGCAAAAAATTGCTAAAAAAATTTGCATGAAACTGCTGCTTGTTGCAACCTATGAGCAAAATTGCTTTGGCGATACTACCACCTTAAGATATTCTACACATCACACAATACTAACTGACATTTCTAACTTAGGAATAGGCTAAATTTTAGGCCTACAGCTAAGTCATTATTTTAAGACAACTTTGTTTTCTTGTCTAGAAAAATTTCTTTTTTATTTTCATTCTTTCTAATTTCTGTAGTTTTCTTTCTTTTTTATTTTTCTTGGGAAATAATTTTGGACTTCTTGAAAAAAGAATGATTGATGAAGCGGAGAAAATTCAGTTTAGCGCTTGTTTCTAGTTCCCAGATAAAACGACGGGGCTAAAATTAAAAATTTTTAAAAGCCAATCCTTCCACCTGCCTATGTCGCTTTGTTTTTTGTGCAATAACGTCGATCTTGTTTTTTTGTGAAATAACGTCGATCTGTCTACTGATGATGCATTGGATCCGTTTCAGCAAGCCAAAATTCCTTGAGAGGAAAGCCTTAGCAGCTTTTATGCAAATTTTATAGTTAATTTACCTAGCTACGTTTAGTATACCTGTGTGTTATGTATCCAAACCTAACAAATGTGAGAAAGATATAAATAACATAACACTTAATTTGTGCTTATACCAAAGCTACCTTTGGTTTATTAGCGCTAGGAAACAGTGTTTTTCGTAAAATTTTCCTATCAATGATCACTGAAATAACCACACGCACACTCACCTACATGAGCAACTGGTTTTTCGGGTAAAAGCATCAAACTATGATTTCATCGTCAAGTATATATTAGTTTAATACCATCACTGTGACTATACTGTATAATCAAAATTAACAACTAATAGTTGAGTTTTTGGTTGTTGTTTTTGTTTGCTTTGTTTGTAATAAAAAGATAGTAGACGTTTCTGCCTTGGGTTTTGTTACTTTTGTTCGTGGGGCTCATCAGAGGTTCGGTGAAGTATGCATTCTGCATGGAGACAAATGAAGCGAGACGACAGATACGCTGTAAGCGTACACACTCAACACACAATAAGAGAAAAAGAGAAGAGAAGGTATATGTAATTTAACGTAGTTCACAAAATTCACCGGGTATGATGGGCATGTATGTAGTTTCTGACGCTAGTAAGACGCAGGAAATAGCGTTTCAAGATTTGAGAGAAGGTTAAACAGCAGTCCAAACAGGTTTGGAGAAACTTCCAAACAAGAGATCCAAATCCAAAGTTTTTGGTTCAAATGTACAAAACGTTTGAACGTAGTAATTTCCCTACGTCAAAGTAAGAGTATGGCTCCCCTGTTTGGAACCCCCAAATGATAACTCTAATTGATAAACTGGAAAGAGTTCAAAAATTTTTCACTAAAAAATTACCAGGTTTAAATACCAGTGGTTACCTGCAACACCTCGAAATTCTTGATTTAGAAAGTTTAGAATATAGACGAATTTTGATAGACTTGAAGTTAACATATGAAATTATAATGGAGCAATCGGACTTGACAGCACAGAATTTTTCACTTATGCTCCAGTATCTCTAACCCGAAATGCCCATCGATACAAGTTGCAACAACCCATTTGTAGGACAAACTGCAGAAAACATTTCTTTTCCGTTCGCGTTATACCCATATGTAACTCTTTACCAGACCATGTTGTTGCTTGTGATTCGGTAAATAAATTTGTATCAGCACTAAACAGAGTAGATTTATCTCGCTTTTTAAAAGGCTCCTATCTCAGATGATTTTCTCTCTAAAAAATTATTATTGGGGGGCGTCCTAATGGCAGAACACCAGCCTCGCCCTTGCGGTGCAACCCCGAACTAAATAAAATTCTGGTCAGGATCAAGTTAACTATATTAGCATCTATTATATTCTTACTTCTTGCTGTTTTTTGTTAAGCTTTTATAATAAATTTTTGCTTCTGATTTTGTTAATTATCTTTATTTCGAGTTGGTTGTGCGAATACACTCTTGTCTTGTCTTGTCTTGTCTTGTCTTGTCTTGTTAGAGAATTTTGTGTTTGGGCGCTCACATGCTACATCACATTAGAATGCAAAAAACAGTGCAAAAACAATTACTTCAATCAAGCCATCTTCTGTATTATCTACAGTCCTGGCCTCAAATAGTGTCCCTTCACTCGGAGTTGACACGAAGTCTACTCCAAGTTCACTCGCAGTTGTAATGAATACCGCAGCGAGAAAAGTTGGAATGGTCCGAGTAAAGGTTTGTGACCTTTTCTAACCTTTTGACCTAGCACATAGACGTAAGTACGTAGCCTGCAAGCTAAATTCTTAAGCACGTATGTATTTACCCGTATGCTAAGAGCAATGACCCTAGGTTGACCTCACTCGAAAATTTTTCCACACGATACTCGCACGAACACTCGAAGTCACTCGCGCACGCACGCACGAAGTACACTATTTGAGGCCACTACTGTATATCTATAAAAGTAATGATATTTTTCCGATCATAAAGTCATCTATGCGTGAAAAACATATGTAAAATACAAATAAGCAAAAAGTGTACTCAAAGCATAAAATAAAAAAAGTGGAACCGAATTTGGAACCGAATACCGGCAATTTTCTGGAACCCAAACCTAGAATCGGAACCGGTAACGTCGAACCGGTCCGATATCTAAAGTGTAGGTATAACAGGATTTAGAGTACACTACATAACGCACTGTTACGTGAAACGCCAAATGTATAAACGAATGCGCGCAGCGATTGAGCTTAAAGTATAATTATGGAAATTAAATATTATGAATTATATGTATTGAATATTAACGAAACCACGTAAAAGATCATAAGCCAAATTTTTATTAGACGCAAGAAATTAGTTTCAATCAGAATTATTACAGGTTCATCTTCATCTTCTCTCTTTATCCCAACATGCACCTACCAATACAGTCACCGTCATCATCTTTGCATTTGCACGCATCCAGCTGCGCCCAAAAATCTTGATAGATACACAGTAATGCAATCATCAGCGCCAGAACTAGCAGTAGTTTTTGACTAACAGCAAGCATTTTCGTGGCAATTCAGCAGCTAAAAGAAATCTCTTTTAGAAAATAGAATAAAATAATTTATAGGGACACACTAATTACATTTTTTTATGAATGCAATTAAATTAGAGTTACTGTTTCATCGAAAAAACAATTTAAATAAGCAATTTTTACGCGGCGGCCTCAGCCGCCGCGTATAAACTATAGTGCAAACGTGTGCATCAAGAGCGCACAAATGCACCTATTGTAGCGTTAAACTGCTGTTAGGTCAGCAAATAACACAGTTTGTGTGAGCGTGTGTGTACGTACGATCAACTGCCTGCTCTTATCTGCTTATCTGTATAGTGCTGACAATTTTTGCATGTAGAAAACATTTAAATTAACAAAACCTGTCGCAACTATGTTTCGTAGAAAGTTCCTCAGCGCATCGGATGCAATTAAGTTTGAACTTGTCTAGAGGACATGACGGCCATGTTATGAGGCGGTTACGGAGTTCACAGGATGGCTACCATTCGCTACCACACATAGCGTGAGATGACCTAGTCCACATCAGCTGACTGGCGGACAGTGGGCATGTGCTTTGTTTAGCTGCTGTAAAGCGCTTGCTGTAACTCCGAACTGCATTGTACCTAACTGCTGTAAAATGTACGAAATGGTACTAATTTATGGCTATTACCTACGTAGTTTCACAATACAGTGATCAATTTATAACTTATATTGTGAGCGCTAATAACGTTTCATCTCTTATGTAGGCGTCAAGATTTGAGCAAAACTGGCGCTCTATATAATTTTTATGATGGAGACATTTTTGGCTATGACTAGTGACCCTATTGGCTTGGTTGCACACATATAGGTAGTCGACAAAATTTTTTTTTAAACATGTTGGTTTCAAACAATTTTAACAAGTGCCGCGTTTTATATTAGAAGATTATCCTCAGCACTGCAAGCAAGTCGCAACGCAGTCTATTTAAAATAAGTTTGACCCTACTCGCAAAACGTGCTTGTTAAAAAATATCAATGTGGAAAGTAAACAACAGAAAACTTGTTACGTTAACTATGACATAATCTGCTAAACAAGTCCAGAAGGACGATTAAATCCAGCTTTCAAGCTTCTAATGTATTATCGCTATTATCAATTTTTCAATTACCTTCACTATGATCCGAAAAAGCTTGTCAGGTGTGACTAATTTGGTAGTCCAATTATATTGAGAACTACCATCAATACTATTTTATGTACTTTCAAAATACGCCATTATGCGCAAATTTACCAGTAAATTTTGTCTAATGATCTTAGACATTTGACTAACCGAATCGGTAAATGTTTTGCTTAATATTTGTGAAATTTCAGTACAATACAAATTTGTAAGATATCCTACACCACCTTGACAATATTAGAAGAGATTTCTAAGGGCCTATTCCTTTACCGGATTAAAGGGTTAATTATAATCGAGATAGACGGTTTAAAAATTATGTTCAAAAATGCCATTCCAAAACCTCCGGATTAAACGGACTTAACTTTTAGTGCGCTTCTTGTTAGTCGGACTAAACGGACTTAACTATGCACACTAATGTTAAGCGTGCATGTTAAATCCGTTTAGTCCAGTGGTAGTTTAGGAATGGGTTCGGACTAAATTTAAGCCGCAGAAATATTTTAAACCGTTTAGTCCGTTTAGTCCGACTTGTCATTCCAAAACCTCAGACTCAAATAAGTCCAGACCGTTTAATCCGGTAAAGGAATTGGCCCTAACTTAGCAACGAGCTAAATCCATGCCTATACTCACTAGTCAGAACGTGACTCTTATAGCTTCATCGGTCAGAAATTTTAAAATTCAAAACGTTCACCGGTCAGAAACTTCAAGAGAATTTAAGCACCCCCTATTGGTCGGAAAAGTCACAATGCAAAACGCAAAACAAAATCGTTCGCAAAGTTTTAGCTACTGAGCCCCTTGAAATTGCCCCTACGGTTGTTCACATTTCCCAGACACTGCTTCCAGCTGCTGATGTTTCTCTGTTTTTGTCATATAACGCGATCCATTTGCTGGGATGATTCCCTGAGTCCGTTTCAGCAAGCCAAAATGCCTTGAGAGGGACGCCTTAGCAGTTTTTATGCAAATTTAATCCTACAAGTTACATACGTCTAGAAGACTCAGAGTTCACTAATTGTTAGACATTATGTATCATTATTGAAATTGTTTAAATTGTCTACTTACAGTTATTTTTACTTTTATTTGTGTATCTACGAGTCTCAAAATCAGTAAAACAAATTTTAACTTCAGCGGTTATCTCAATGTTTCAAACTTTTAGATCCGAACTATGAACTGCTGTGGTACACACGACTACGACTGAGGCTTGTTTTAGTAGGTGATGCTAAACCAAAGCTCTAGGCTAAACTGTAACTTAAACTAGCTGTTGGCTATACTGTAACTAAACTGCAATTTTTAAGCTTAGTCATCGATACTGCAAGCTAATGTATCAAAAACTAAGTTAATTCAGAAAGATTTACTAACCTTAATTTGGGTTTATACTAAAACCACCGGTTTTTTATTAGCGCAAAGAAACAGCGTCTTACACAAAAAACCTATGCTGATTGGTTACAAATACCAATGATCGGTAGATGTCGCGTGTAAGCGGACGCAGAACACACGATTTGTCACCTCCCTAAGCGCAATTTGCGCTATTATTGTGTCCAGCTAAAAACACTCCCCCACCCCCCTTCGCTATTTGTGCTATTTGTTCTACTCCACGTTAGAGTTCGCAATCGGGTCGGGTTGGAGCGGGTCGGGTCGGGTCGGGTCGGGTCGGGTTGAGATTTTCTAACCCGCGGGTTGTGCGGGTCAGTTCGGGTCAAAATTTTTGGGTATAATCCGTAAGTATTAAATTAAACTTTTCTGCTTTGATGATATTTTCAACCTAATGTACCCGCTGCAGAGTGATGTAACAGTGTTTCCTAGCTCTTTGTGCTTATTAGCCCAAAATTAGCTACTTTAGGCAATACATGTACATGGGGTCTTGGGGCCTATTCCTTTACCGGATTAAACGGACTGGACTTAATTTAGTCCGAGGTTTTGGAATGACAAAACGGACTATATGGACTAAAAGAGTTAAAATTAGTCATCGGCTTAATTTTAGTCTGCCCCGATTCCAAAACTACCACGGGACTAAACGGTTTAACATGCACGCTTAACATTAGCGTGCATACATAGTTAAGTCCGTTCAGTCCGATTAAAACGCAGCGCACTGAAAGTTGAGTCCGTTTAATCCGGAGGTTTTGGAATGCCTTTTTTAAGGATAATTTTGAAACCGTTTAGTCCGATTATAATTAACCCTTTAATCCGGTAAAGGAATAGGCCCTTGGTCTTGGGGCCGGGCTTGTCCCGGATTTTTCGAAATTTAAGGGGGTTTGTCTCGACGTTTTAGGGGCTTGAACTGACAAAAACGCTAGTATTTCAAATTTGTGCTTAAAAAGGGGAAATTATTTGCGAAATTCAGAGTTTTTAGCGATTTTTTGCCTTTCGCTTATTTTTTAAGTAATTAACAATACCTGAAGCGATTGTTGAGTTTTCGGGCACTTTTTTAGGCAACAAGGAGGGGGGCTTGCCCCCATGGGTCAAATCTGAGGGGGGACTTGTCCCGGAATCTCAAATCTGGAGGGGACTTGCCCCCCCCCAGACCCTCCCATGTGTGCTGTAGCTTATCAAAACATATGAAGTATATAAAAAAATTGGAAACAAAAAATTGAAAAGGAAATCTCAAGGGTTTCTATAGCAGCTTCAGTCGAAGTCGGGTCGGGTCGGGTCGGGTTAGACATTCGCTCGGGTCGGGTCGGGTCGGGTTATGAAATCTCGACCCGTTGCGAACTCTACTCCACGTAATACGTTCCCTCCAGGAGAGCGGTCGGTTTTCTACGCTCCAGCCAAGATCTAAATTTATGGAGGCACGTGTGACGCGGCGGTAGGGACCACATTTGAGGCGTCCACACGTTGTATTTAGTTTCCCCGGTTCTCGCCATGTTGTTTTTACTCTAAATTACTGCCCACTGTTCTGTGCTTTGATAACCCGATATTTCAGTGTCAGTAAATTGCTAATTTTAAATCAGTTGTTCTAAGGGCAGTTTAGGCTGGATTCATAATTACAGCCGTATGTCCGTTCAGCCTGCAGACTGACGTCACTAGCAGCCTAGTGCAGTGGAACAGCCAGCGTATGTGACGTCATTATTTCGTCATTTTGTCGGCTGAACGGACATACGGCTGTAAGTATGAATCGAGCCTATGTAGTCTAGTTGGTGGCTGTAGTCTGGCCTTGTAGGCTTTGTGATTTCGCCTTGACGGAACGGACGGTGAAAGTACGTTGAGTGATTACCAGGCGACTGTTCCGTGAAACCTAGCTCGCAGCTAGGCGTTATCCTCTGAATCGGGAGGCTTAGGCACACGGTCCATTTCTCTGACTTGCGCCCTGCGCACTAATAATGGCCGCAATTAGTTCCCCCGGTTCAGAATTTAACGTTAATAGAAAACAGTTGTGTCTTTGGTTGTTGTTTGCCTTGTTTGTAGTAAAAAGATAGCAGAGATCTTTTGTTTTTTGTTCTCTGTGGCGCCGCAGAATTATTTTAATTTTGTTAATTAATGTTAATTTTGTTTTGTTTTGTTAATTGTTAATTTTTCTGCTGATATTATTTTTACAGTTAGCGTTAAAATCTAGTGTAAACCAGTTTTTTAAACACTTTTTTTCCAGTGCTCATTTGTCACGTTAGCTTTGCATAGAGTAGCTGGGTAAGTGATAATGATAACTGTTTACGTAAAATAACAAAAGCAAAATAAACATGACGTGACAAGTTGATGCGAGTACCCCATCAACGCAACGCTATAGAGCTTTAAAACCATTAGCTGGTTTACAATTAACTCATTCTTTTTAAAGCAGAGAGCAAACAATGAAATGCGCTAAAATTAGTTTTCAGTAATTATGATAATTTTCAAGTTTGAACACCTAGTACTTGAACACTACCATCATACTGCCGTGTTATAATGCTCATTGTTATAATGTACAACTACTAAAATTATATGTATCACTAGCAAGTTGATCCTTACATTACTTTGTCTTAAATGTTTCCATTGGTCTTCAGTCTGAAATGACACCATTTTTAAAAAAGTAGACATTTTCATGTGAGACAATATACCTCCAGTTACAAATTCCGGTATTTTGGATTAGAGACGCTATAACGCCGCAATAATGTCAAGACTATTTGCACATTATTTAATATTACGTTTACTACATAGGATGTTACCGTTTATGAAACACCCACATTACTATGGTTTTGTCATTGGTTTGTTCACACAAGTATTCATTTAAAACTCTCAGTAATCTTCCGAACTTGACGTTTCGTCCTCGCACTGCTGAATACAATCCTTCCTTTCTGGTTGACTGACGGCTTGGCAAAGATGAGCACAGTCGTATTTATTCTGGGTCGCAGGTGTGGTGCTTGACTTCTCAGATGCAGCCGATGGAAGCAATACAGACAACACCAGAATTAAAAACACGATTCGTCGACCAAAAAAAGCCATTTTCAAGTTCGAACCAGAATGAAAACTAAATTAAACCAAATTATAAAAAATAAACTAACAAGAGTTAAAAAATAAGAATGTACTTTACCAAATAAAAAATGCCGCAGCAAATCTTTAACATACAAATATACCAAATACAACTATACCAGTTTAGTGTCAAAAAGCTCTTGAAGTGTTTTCTAAAAACCTTTACTCTCACCACTGCAAGCTGTCGTCTACTCTATTCATTCCAGCTACTTCACATTCGTTGGCCTTTAAATTTAAACGGTGTTCCATTAGACTTAAGAATTAGAAGCAAATCACTAAAATCATTACTGACAGTCGTATACAATAGCACTCAAGGTAGTGGTAGTGACGCCAAAGCAGTTGTGCTCATAGGCTGCAAAATGAGAACTCTTAGCTTTGAAATTGTACGTTCACTGAGAAACTAGTCAAATGCCATATGGTGTCAAATAAATACTGCCAGACACTGGACCACCAATATCTACCAATATTTTTAACCAATCACCATTTGTGAGCCAGACATGACACAATAGAAACATAAAAGTTCAAAAGATCAAGCCAGATATCAGATTCGCCAGCTTGTGAAGTACATGTAATGTTTTGACGCACAATTTTTTGCCACAATTAAGAAAAATGAAAAATAAAGGTTCGTTTTTCTTTTGATCTCAAAATAAGTGTCTAAATTTTTTACAATTTATCATTATTGCTGTGAGTACTTTACAGGTTACGCACAGTTTCACAGTTCAAACAGCCATTACTCCACAACCACTCAAGCAGTTTGCACTAAATTTTGTGTACATAAACTAGAGCATATGTGCTTTTACGTTGAGTAAAGAATCTAAACAAAAAGTTTTTTAATTGTGACGAAATTATCGAATGTGAATAGGATTTCAAAACGTCATTTTTCCGACTTTGCGACCTCACTGCTAACTGTATACTGCATCAATTTTTCTGAAACTTGTCACAAATATTTGCCTTCAAACATATTTTTAGAATATATAAAGAACAATGACCTATCTTTTACTGAAAAAGTTTTATAGTCGCGCAAAATCGACTGCTTTCGCGACACAACCCCCTTAAGGTGGTAGTTGCGTTTTCGAGGATTTTGTAATTTCTATGTAAACTTTGCGCCCACAGAACTCAAGTTAAAATTGATGCCTGAACACGAATTTTAGGCACAGTACTGTAAAGGTAAAAATCCCCAGGCATGTCTCTCACTTTTTCGAAATTTCACCTGTGGACATTTTTAGAGGGCTTTAATTACAAGAAAATATTTTAAATTTTCGATGCGTTTGCTTTTTAGCTTTTTTCTTAGTAAATTGACTAGTTATTAAAAAAGTTGGGGACATGCCTGGGGATTTTAAACATGTCAAAAATCTTGCTAACCTTCAGCCACAGCAGGTAATCGTAGGATTCACAACTGTGGCGCAAACTTTTTGTAAAAAATCCCAATATTTTGGACAGGACCTTTTTTAGCCGCTTGTACTGGAAACAATATCAAAGGTCAAGCTCCAGTAAATGGCATACATTTAGGTAAGATTTTGTTCTACTTAATGCAAAAGACCGCTTGAATTTGTAAACGCTGAGTTATAGCTTTTCAAAAAAACGCAATTACCCCCTTAAAGAGAACATGTTAGCTAATTTAGCTCATCTTTTTTAAAAGCTAAGTAAAAATGCACAAAATTTTCCCATCGGTGGAAAATTATTGGCTATGAGTTGACAAACGTGGACAATCCATTGAACTAGTGTCGTAAAATGCACAGTAGGGCTACAGTGGATTTACGCTCAAAGGCTGGAAAAGTAGTAGTAAACTACTTTGAAATCACACAAATTAGAAAGTTTGTATTTGTAACCTAATATGTCCTTAGAGTAGGGTCAACTTTTTTCATCCACGCAACTATAGGTCTAAGCATAAAACCAAAAATGGGTAGTCATAGCTGTTTGAAATTTTCAAGCCACAATCTACAAGCTTGATTTTTGTAACCTAAATAGGTTAAAAAATATCTGTTTTTTGCTATTGCCTTAAAAAAGTAAACAATGCACCGACCGAGCCGACTATAACCGTCTCTTTTTATGGCGTATCTGTGTCTACTTGAAACGGCGTGTTCACAACATTAAGCCCAAATTGGCATTTTATTCCATGCTGACTGTTGACTAAAGGTAATAATTGACGGTAATTTAGCAATAATGTGACATAAACTTCAACAGTTTATTCATACCTTAACTATTCTTCAAAGAAATGCCTATTCTGTTTTGTTGTAATTCAAAATCAAAAGTATAGTTTTTACGCTGTATTTTAATTTTAATGCTCACAACAAAAACTTATGATGCCGCGATAGTATTTATCTAAGCTAATTATCAATAAGGAGGCAGACAGAAAGCAACGCATTTTTTCAAAAACGAAAGAATGCAGACTGCAATATGTCTGCGATTTCAGTGCGAATTGTAACCATAATTTTAGAATGCTAGATGCATGAAGCAAACAGTTTTCTTATATTCATACAAGTCATATTTGCTAATCCCACGAGACTAACAAAATTTTAACACAAACACTTCTATTTTGAAATTATAGCACTTTACTACATTATAAAGATAAAATAAGAACAACAAGGACTTGCTTCACGTTTATCTGTAAGTTAAGCAATATAAAAATTTTCAGTTCTAACGTAGTATTTTCGCGAATTGATAGAAAAAACAATGCAGTAAATAAAGCACGAGTTCAACAACGGCAATCAAAGAACCACCACTAACGATCCCAAGAATACCACCAATATTGGCAATAAATACTTTAACCTAAAAAAGAAATAATAATTACACAACAACAGGGGGCGCTCCGGGAATCGGTGCTACCACAAAAGTTTGTAAAAAGTTGATAAAAGTATAATGTTACTATATAAGTAAATCGTGTGGCACCAGATAACCCTCGTGGCAAAATTTTAGATCACGTTATAATGTCACGTGACTGCCACAACACTGTCCTTCAGTAATTTTTCGGCTTGCCATAACTCATTCTATCTTTGTGTGACAATCAAGATTTACCTATATACAAAGATGTTGCCCTTGCGCTACTCTTCTTGAACATTATTTTTGTTAATGGTTATTTTGTGCTAATTTTTCAAAATTGCTATTTTTGTATTTGCGAGGACGGTCTCTCAGCACTAAAAACAGCGTCTTGAAAATAATTGTAAAAAACGAGGACGTTAAACTGCGCACAACGATAGGTTATTTTGTTGCCTTCAGCCAAATCGGTTGAAGCAGCAAGAAGATATCGAATGCCAAAAATTACGGTGAGCTCTGCTCAGTATAATTTTTTGAGCCAGCAACTTTGTCGTAGGAGTGTCCGATTGCGCTAAAATCTAGCACAATTTTGGGTACGCTAGACACAAGTAAAAAAGTTTTTGGTAGCTAAGCAATATTACACAGTTTTTTAGATAATTTCAGATAAATATCAAATTTAACACAGTTTTTGGTAAAAGCCGGTTTTTGAGCAAAAATGGACGTGAAAATTAATTTTACCGTTTCAAACTTTTACTTACTGTCTTTATTATCTGTCTTATTGTCTTATTATGTCTTATGTCTTATTACTTTGTGTCTAATGATGTGAATTGATGAAGTTTCACTAAACTTTTGCTCGAAGTTCACAAATTTGACAGTTTGCCAGCAAAATCACAAAATTTGGCAGGTTTCCAAATAGTTTGATACTGATATCAAATGAAAGCTCTGGGTAAGTTTGCTCCTTGGCGCAAGTCCAAATTCGTTAGTTGAAAAAAGTTTCGGCCCAAATCCTTGATTCCCTTAACAAACTAACTGGCCTAACTAAATCTGCAACTGCAGCTACCCAAATTTCTCAAATTAAATCAAAAACGCATATTTTCATTGTTATTACTTCATACCAAATTGCTGCGCAAATTAGTTGTTTAAATTCTTAATTCATCAAACAACAGTAAAACTGATTAACTTACGTCATACACAGGCACTTCAGTGTAGGTAATAAAGCTTTTCGTTTTCATAAAAACGCTGACTTTTGACGTTGCTCTAAATGTGAACATTTTGCACCTTATAGGTCTATCACAGTGATAAAATAGTAGCGTAGGTAGTACAACATTGAAGTAGATAAGTCCCAAATATATAGGTAGACTCAATACATTTATGTAGCATTCGGTCTATAAACTATATCAAATAATCTGGAGACGGAAGGTTATATTTTATTTGTTCATGCAAATTTATAACTGCCAACTAAACTAAACGTATATCAAAATGTACGGCGGATAATTCTGACTTTTCCGGTCATCACCTGTTTCATAACGCAGCCAACGTCTTCTATGTTAAAATAACAATATTAGAGTGTGAAAATATAAGGACAAACAAACCAAGCTTACACAACTTACGTTGTTTTCTGGTAAAGTCGTCTTTTCTGGGATAAACAAAAACAGTTAGTAGGTCAATCTACAGCTACTGCGTACCAAGTACACAAACTACTATAAGTTTGCTTACATAACAGTCAACAATCATGAAAGTTTGTGCTTAATTGTGTTCATTTACTTTAAACGTTTAAAACCATACTTCCTGACAGACAAAATAGTACCCACTTCATTTGCAGTCAACAACTTGTCAAGACCGTACTCGGCGTGGAACTGAAAGACCTCAGAAACAAAATAGCTTCCTAGCCTCAGTGTGATGACAATTCTCGGGGTTTCAATTGGAGTGACAAAACCTGATGAACAGTGATTAATAAATTGATGAAAATTTTATACCTACTGCTAAATTTTAATTTAGGTGAACCGTTATGTCATTTTTTCTGCCATGTACTATATAATATGACTCTAAATAATTGAAGCTCATAAAACACACAAGGCAACTTCTCTAATACAAAGATGTAGCGGAAATTTGATAGTGCACAAGATACTGGAAAACAAGTATTTTTAGCTAATTTCATTGACGCCGTTTTAATTTCACATGTTGCTCAAACTACAAACCTTAAATAACACGATAACAAAAAACACTTTGCAATCAATAAATTACAATAATTTTAATACATTAACATGAAACAACTTCAGGAGCTTGAGACTAGAAAATAAAAAATCACAGCTGTGTTTCGCAATTTTTCACACTATTTTGTGGACAATCAATTCAGATAAAATAGGAGAAAAGTTAAAACCAGGTTTTGCTTGTATATTTGACTGGAGTTATTTATGTTAGCTAGCCTCATAAACATTAACGTCAAATAGACGTCCCTGACGTCAAAAGGTTATGTGCACAGCTGATACTGACGCCAGCTTAAAACAGCTTTTCATATATATACTTGCCACTAGCACTGCAAAACTAGACTAAAAACTTTAATATTCCCTTTTTTCGTATCCCTTTCCGCTAAGTACATTTTGCTGCAACTATGAATTAGTAAAGACAATTTTGAGGCCAATAGTTACTAACTAGATAACTAGACTCACCTTTGTGTCTTTGAATGTAGTCACAGCAACCTCATAGTAAGACGCACTAAACATAACAAAAACCTATTTAATATATCAAAACAATTTATAGTTTGCGTCCTGTTATAGATCGCTCCAAACCTAATAATTCAATATTTACGCGATCCCTCAAGGACCGCAAACAAGGGTGGTATTTTAGTCAAGAAGGCGCCATTATGTTTAGTTTATTAGCTGAATTGGGTTAGCTCAGATGATAGAGCATCAATTTCTAACAAAAAAACGTTTGATTTACCCCGCCAAACTAATTTTTGTTCATCTGCGGCCCAGCGTTAAGTTAGAACAAGGTCTTTCGCTGAGGGGGGAGCGGTTACAATGTGAGGTCTGAGTGTCACTATTCCAGAACAATATCAATCATTAATAGAGAGAAAATTTCCAGAAAAAATAATTATTGTTAAATTACAATTTCACTATACTTTTAATGCTACTCGAAATGTTTTATTGAGTTTCCAAAGCTTTTAATAAACAATAAAAACGCCTTTAAGTAAAAATTAATGAAAATGTTGAAATTTATTTTTTGAAAAATGTATAGTGCATTTGTATTGTAATGTGTAGTAAAGTTGGACTCGGATCACTGGATTCAAAGTTCAGTCAAAGTGCTCATCACTACACCATAGCATCATGATAGTTAATCTCATTTAATCACATTTTATACGTTTTATAGTTGACAAATAACACATTTTTTAACTTCTCACTATAAATGGCGTCAAGAATGAGTTGTAGGTTTTGGAACCACAAGTCATATTAGAACATCGGCATTATCGTCCTATTGCTAAATAGCTGAATAGTCTATAAAAAAATTTTATATGTGATAAAGCTCGTCTTATCAGCGTACGGCTAGCTCGTGTTTTAACTAATGTTTGATTGTGACTCAGGAAGACAACGGTTTGATCTTGTTTGGTACGTTCTCTTTTATACCAATTTGAATTTCGGATATACACCTGTGTGACAAAAAGGACACAGACTGTGCAGAAAAAATAGAGATACATAATTTTCCAGTGATATTTGACGCTAAATAACAAGTAACTGCAAATGGGATAAGGTTCCTTCCCCGGTATCTACATTTTCCGTACTTACTGTTTAAAAAATTGTATGTTACTACATATAAAGCATAATTTTAACTTAACTTATTAACCTATCTAGCACCTACATCGCATATTTTTACTGAATGTAACAACGTCCAAAAATTAATGCTGCAGGATGTTAAGCATCCTGCTGTATCGAGCCATTTCGCTCAAAAGTCACGCTTTGATCTGAGATGACGACATCAGGTTTAACAAGCAATAAATAGGGTATAAACAGGTAAATAGGGTCCAGGGCCACTAGTATACTGCTGTTGAAGTATTACGCAGGCAAAAATTAACAAACAGCGGCCAAGATAAAAATACACACAAAAAATGGCTATGAGCCTGCTCATTTTTCAAAACAACATTTCTTTTTATAGAAGGAACGAAAATGACCTACTCCAAATAGCAATAGACAGTGAATATGGTATATACGTGGGCCATAAAGCTGTGTAAATAAAGCAGTGCAAATCGATGTACCTCCTTCAGTGTTATTTGGCACGAAAAATTTGACCTAACCGAAATAATAAACAAGTGATTCAGATGTGGCGCAACAGAAAAACCTGTCACGTACGTGCATGGCACAGGACAATTACAATTTGAATACCACGCTGCATCTTCAGACTCGTACAGAAAATATTGTGCCTTAGCGCATTGAACTGAAATGGAAAGTTATGATTACTTAGCAGTATTATTTATAACTATTTACAGTCGGCGAGCAAAATTCATCTTCAAATTAAAATTTAAACGGTCCAGAAGCTGTAGTTACTGTGTATATAGCTGATATTTTTTACTTTTAGTGGTCAAAAAAGGACGAGCCTTCGCAGAAACTGACAAACGTGAGGAAGTATATATTTCAGTAGCAATTACAAAAAATGTAAAGTGGTTCGAAACCCATTTTTAGCATAGTAAGGTGACATAATTTTGTTTCACACACTTGATAATCACTGTTCGGCCACGTTTGTCTTTTGAGTAGGAATGTCAATTTTCTAATATCTCATGCAATAAACATGGTCTACAGTCTTTTTCAAATGAAAAAATATTTGCCCAACGCCATTTCATCCGACGAATTTGGTTTCATCAGAGCGCAGGTTTGTTTTTAACAAAAGGGACACTTGGCTTTGGTCCTGCATAAAAATTCTACATAGCTTTTGCTTTATTTAAAATATGCTCCAAACCTAGCCGCGCTTTACAATGTGTAGCACCTGTTTAACACACTGAATTGGTATTATTAGCTAATTTAACTGAAAGAACAAAAATAATTTGCATGGAAACAAAACTCTATGCAACAGCTTCCATATAAGTGAGGGTCAGATGACATAACCCGACGCCTAAAATCCATTTTCATTTAAAAATGACTGAACAATATTATACTAATATTTATATCTACTTTGTATCGAAGTACAGTGCAGTTTACTTACTCCAGTCCAAACGTGATATACAAGCCAAAACGGGTTTATTCGTATTTAGGTCTGGGAAATCTTGTATCCGAGCAATTGCAGGCTATTACAAGCTGCTTTTGGTAGCACGAGTAATAGCAAAGCTAAAAAATTTACACTAGAAACAGCATAGCCAACAAAAGCAAAAACTCCCACTTCAACTTACATAGGACGAGACACGAGACCCTT
>JASANF010012529.1:0-21975 GCA_030248245.1 Trissonchulus sp. WLG1_4 | reverse complement strand
ACGTACGAAGTTCTCACCTCGCTTGCTACATCTGCTACATATTGCCACAAATTATTCGCTTGAAATGTTTTTACCACTACGCATGTAGTACTACGCTGAACATTGGACCCTCGTCAGAGATGTATTAACTGGGACAGGGGGAGTTGATTATAAATTTGCTATTATGACATATATGCCTATTACGTAGTCTTTGTATTTAACAAATTAGAGTATTCGTATTCTGCAGGTTTTCATGTCTGCCATTACTACAGTTTATATTGACATGTCGAAGAAGATGCTGAAATACTAAATACCCCCTTATACTAATCAGTCTTAATTTTGCGGGGGGCATTTGTACGAATGTTCAGCGTAGTACTACATGCGTAGTGGTAAAAACCAAGCGAATAATTTGTGGCAATATGTAGCAGATGTAGCAAGCGAGGTAGTAACTCCGTACGTATATATCAGCTGAGATACGTAGAGCATTGACAGCTGCTAGCTGAGTTTTGCTAGTTGCATAACTCGGCCAATTTCAATAGAAGCTGAAGAAACTTGCGATGTTTCTTCAAGATCTTAAGCCGGGCAGAATAGGACCTGGGGTTTTGACAACACCCCTAAGTTAAGTTTTTTCTGGAAACTTCAACTGGTATACTGGATAAGAATAAAAAAGTCAAAACTAGCACTTTTAAACAAAAAACAGAAAATTTTGTCCATTTTTTAAAACAACAGTTTTTTTACTAAATTTAAAGTTAAAATAAAATGCCTGCAGTTGAATACCGTCCAGACTCAAAACTTGTGATCACGACACTGCAGTTTACAGCCCCACTATTGCCCCTCAAAATCCAATAGGGCAAAATGTCACAATCCAATTTAAAAAGTTGTACCCAGTCTCTCCAGAAACCCTGCTCTTCAGAAAAAACATTACCGAAATCTTCGAAGGCAATCTTATTGATGACATCCACAAAAAAGATTGACTGAGGTCGCAGTTTTAATTCCAGGATTCGGCCGAGCATTAAAATCTGAAACACAATACTGAAAAAAATTAATTATTTGAGTCATTTCAGTTTAATAAACCTATCAAATAAAATTGTATCGAAAAATAAAATAGTATCGTAAAATAAACACACACAAACATTTTATACTTAAAGAACATAAGGACAAGAGTAAACGTATACAATTAATTATACCAGAAGTATGACAAAACTTGATTACCAGATATTCCACAACACAATAATGCAGACACTACATAACTACTACGTAGCAAAATTAAAAACCCACATTATAAAATATACTAATATACTTCTAAAAATTATAATACATACACTTTCAGAAAATATCTGTAAACTGCAAAATATTCTGTAATCATGGTCATGCTCACAAATTATAATTACCTATCAAAGTCTAAAAAAGGATTAAATTAATCAAAGTTCCTACACTTTCTCGCTTGAGTCTTTCCCGTCGCCGAATGGATTCCAGCAGCAGTCTGGCTCGCTCCAGGTCTTGTCTGAATCGATGCCATCTCTGCGCCTGCGTTTGCAACTCGGCGTTTTCTTCATTTTTTAAAAGCTAAAAAAATATTACGCAAAAATTCATTTCTGTCAGTAAACAAACCACTGTTGCTCAAAATCAGGGAATTGGAGCTTTTGAGCAATAGTAAGCAAGTTAGTATTCGAGCTCGTGGGCGAACTGACATTTGACAGCAATAAGTTTTTTACATCATGTTGTTTCTTTAATCAAATAAATTTATTCTAATCCACCAAATCGAATACATTTAAAATTAATCTGCTAAAAATCAAATAAATCTAAATCTAATTCGGCCCACAGCTTACATCCAGTGATCGAGCTTGGTGAAAAACTTGCAGCCGTCGCAAGAGTGGGACGCCGAAGCGCGACTGCCGTTTCAGAGTCCAGTATCCCACAAGGCGATCCATGAAGTTCGACTTGCCACTGATTCGAACCAGGCCAGCTATGGCTTCCAGTCTGAAACATTAAGTCAACAGGATTCGTTCGTCCATTGACAAAGCCTCTGTCCCATATTATGACACCACCGTGCGTAAGGCAGAAACTTTTCAGACACTGGTCAACTATATAATTCTTCACAGTAATGTTGACCAAAATTTGCCCCTGTCCCTATTTTCTCATGGACAAGTATGAACCAGGCTTCAATATGGCTAAACTTTTCGAAACTTCAAAAATCAAGGGCATTAAGCTGGAACACCAAAAGTCAGTGAAACACTGTAGGTTGTCACTCCAAATATAAAAAAAACTCCAGCCTTACTCTCTGCGTGGAATGACGGGTATGGAAACAACAGGAGCAGAATTTCGTCTTTCCTGCAGTAGTTTTCTGGCCTTGCGCATTTTCTTGGCAGACATCTGTTTGCGAAGATTCACCGAGGCTGCATCCACTGAGTGGCAGTTACTTCTGAAACAAAAAAGACTGGAGTGCACAAGCCAAACTTCACAGGGCTTTAACAATTCAACTTAAGAGTCAGTGCAACAATAACTATTTTCAATGTTAAGAGCCACTAACTGGTTCACGGACTGTTCAGGTTTATAAACTTTCGTGTTTAAGGTTGTGTCACTGTGAAGTTCAGGGGCCGTATTTTCAAAATTAACTACAGGTAAAGTTAGGAACTTTACCGACAGGTAAAGGTGAAGGTAAAGTTAATTCTGTGGGGGTAAAGGTAAAGTTAAAAATGAAAACAAGGTTAACGTCGACGGTCAAGGTTAAACATTTGCAGAAAACATTAACTTTGGCTGCGAAACCAGATAAAATACTCTTCTTATACTTGATCCTTGAATGAATAACCTTAGCTATCACATTGGCTTTAGCCATTGTCTGAGAATACGATTTTACCTTAATTTAACCAGCGGGAAAAGTTAACCTAACTTTACCTGCAGGTAATTTTGAGAATATGTCCCCAGGAGTGAGAGACCCCAAAATCCTAGCAAAAAATGAAATGGGTTAAACATTGCAGTTTTTCCAAAATTCGGCGAAAAGTTGTGTATTTTCAGTCGATCAGAGAGAGGATCCACAAAAATGGGGCCAAATCGCCGATCAACCACAGAGTAGAGCCCCACCCCCTTATAAAGTTAACCCCGGTTCATGACCAATGTGCGCCAACCCTCAAAAAAATTGACCCCGTTCCTCATGTGCCACCCCGCGCTACTTTGACAAACACCAAAGTGCCGCCCCCTCCCTCCTCCTCACCCCTCTCATTCCCATTGGACGATTCACCACCATTGGACTCGTCATCCACCGGCGCATTAACGTCGCGCAAAAGGCAGACTTTTTCACCGCCAACGTGGTGACACTGGAACACACGTCGCGCACTGGTTCTATTTTCATGCACAAGCGAGCCTGCTGGCAGATCCCACGTGGAAGGCCGTGTAGCAGGTCGGCTGAAACAGTGCTGGCGGATTAAGCAGATTAGTATCTGGATTAGATTAACGGAATTACCGGCCCAAGTCCTATACCCGGGACACTTTTCAAAAACGCTGGCACTGATTCTTCGCTAACAGTGTCGGATGTGGCAAAAATGGAATACGACCCGGGAGAACGAAGAAGCGGTAATTCTTCATTCCCACTGGGCCATTATACTTTATCCGACACTGTACGGATACAATGGTGTCGTATTTTTGTGCCGGATATCGGACTTAGGTATTAAGTGCCAGACTTGACCCCAGCCATCAATAAATTTATGGTGTTTGATGTTGAGAAATCATAACATTCAGGCATAGATGTTTGAGGGCACGATAGGCAGCGCCTCCCTTTTTCCTTAAAAAATGCAGGAGGATCGACAAAATCTATGAAAAAATTAGTAAAAATACCACTGTTTTTAAAAAAATTTACCCGAACTCAGATGTTAGGGGTTTTTTGGTCTATCAAGTGGGTGCAGGTTTTCAAAATTGGGACGGAAAAGCCAGACTAAATATTATCTGACCCGGTTAGATGCATACATTTAGATAAACATGATTTTTCTTAAAAACGATACAAACACAGGAGTGAATAATTAATTTGAGTTTTTTAATCAGTGAAACACAACCACCTATTAATAGATACGCGAACTAAGATAAAAAAACTACCCGTCCCTCCCGTCCCATAATATTCTAAGGACCTGTTTATATTTCTACATACCTTGTGACACTGAATACAAGCTCCAACGCCCCGCTGTTTGCAGACACAGCATGACAGCTTCCACCGGGCGGCGGGGATTCGCTCCAGACAATCAATTGGCTCCAAAAATACCGTGTTGGCAAATTGAACCTGAAACAATTGCAAACCTTTCAGAGTGTGACACAAGGTTAACACAATATTGTTTACAAACTTCACTCAGACATAAAACGTGCCATAAAATATGGCCACTATGATGTTCCAATAATAATTGATTGATTGATTCCAATAATAATTGATTCCTTTCAGCACAGACCAGGATTGAAATACAATAAAATGCATGGCTCAAAAGCAAGACAAATGTTTTAATCCGATACCCATACTACTTAAACATGTTCTACACCTCTTAAAGATGCCTCAGACAACGCGAGTTTTCAACAGACATTTCGCCTGCGTTTTAACTGTTGAGAAAACTAAATAACAACTTTGTTTGAAATCACTGAAACTGCCGTGGTATCAGCTGAAGACACACTGAAATAACACACTGAAATATTGTAGTTTGGCGTTCGAAACGTTGCGTCAAAATCCAAACGCATGCTTTTCGCACTAAAAACGCCGCGTATTCCGATGGTGCGTTTTGACCGAGAAAAATGGCTAAAAAATCACAGCGTGTGAATCAGCCTTCACTCCTAAAGCCCGGTTCATATTTTGTCCTTAAGTGAACAGGGACAGCGACAAGGACAAAATTTGGGCAGCTGCTGCAAACAATTGAAACAAGCGTTTCAGCTAATTTTTATGGCAAACGATCTGTAGCCCGTTTCAATAAACTCACAGGCCCACAAATTTGTAGGCCTGTGAGCCTGTGCCTGTGAGTTCGGTTTCAATATCTCACAGGCACAGGCCACAGCTCACAGGTCACAGGCCACAGGCACAGGTAGATTTTGGACTGCCACAAATCGCTCACAGGCCGTTCTGTTTCAATAAAAATTTGTGCCTGTGAGCGATCTCACAATTGTGGCGTTTTTTCACAGGCCGAAGGGTGGCCTGTGAGGGCGCCAATATAGATAATTTATGCCGTACTGAAACTTTTTGAATTTGGGTTTTAATTTAACTTACTTCGCTAGCGTATTTGTTGCATTTTGGAGTAATTTAAAGCAAAAATAATAGCTTTTTTAAAAGTTGAGCAAAAGTTTATATGTTGAAAAATTGATGTATTAACAAAGTTTTACAATTTTTACTTTAAAATTAAAACATGAATGCCAATAAAAGCGGAAAAATGACCATTTAAATTAATTGAACCATTTTCAATTCATATAACGCCCATATAACAGCCTAGCTGTTATTCAGCAGCGTAGATATGTGCGTTTGCTGGCAAGCCGAGCATGCGGTCAGAATGCGTGCGTCACCTGTGAAATTTGGCCTGTGCCTGTGGCCTGTGACAGGCAGCATTTTATGCTTATTGAAACGGGATTCACAGGCACCTGTGGCCACAGGTCACAGGCCCACAAATTTGTGCCTGTGGGCCTGTGAGTTTATTGAAACGGGCTACTGTAAGTGACCCCAACTTTATTCATCCGAAAAGTTGGCTTATATAGCCAAGCCAGGCATTGTTTTTGGAATCGCTTCTAAGGACAAAACGATAGGAACAAGGACAAAAGTATGAACCGGGCTTAAATAATAATCCACTTCACGATCACCCACCGCCCATCCAGATGGATCGAAAAGACGTCCACTACGCCTCTTGCCCCAGCCGAACTTACGTTTTTCGATCGAGTACAGGCGGGTTTTACCTTACCGACCTGTGGACTCGACATCAAAAAACGTTATTTTGATGCTGAGGCAAAGCGGCCGCCTCGGTGGCCGACGGCAGTGACCCTATGGGTTTGGCCGGAGGAAACTCACAACAACAACAACAATCACCCACCTCGGGCACCCAAAGGGCACAGATGACGTGGGCCCATTTGCCATTGCTGGTCTGCTTGAGAGCCCCGCCACGGTTGGGACACAGGACGCAGTCTACAGCGCGACTGGGCGTCATCTGGCATCGCCGGCACAGCCACTGGCCCTCGGGGATGTAGGGCACGCCGTAGCACTCCTCAAACACACAAACTAAAGTCTCATTTAAAAATACAACAAGACCATGAGTCTGACTTGTCTGAGACAAGACAAAATATGTGCTTTCATTGCGAAAAAATCAAATTTTAGCCATCAAAAATACAGCCAGCAGCCGCCGTCTGTCAGTAATCACGTTGTCTGTTTTCTCTCAGTTATCAACACTGTTTTTGGTCAGACTTTAGTCTCAAAGCCTTTTCCAAAACAGAATTTAGCGCAATGGATGTGATTAACGAAATGCATGTGATTAATTAACTCTCAATTAATCAATCTAATTAATGGTCAAGTAAATTATCTAATTAAGACTTTATTAATTAACACTGCGTCAAACAAACGTAATGTGAAATGTGTCCCATTTCAAGGTAATCGAAAACGTAGCGAAAACGTAATAGCAAATAGCACAAATAGAAAAAAAAGCCAAGAACAAAGCCCATCTAATGTGATAAGGAGTATAATATATATTTGCAATATTTGCAATCTGCACTACTTCTACCGACACAACAGTATACAGTTGCACAAAACAAAGTTGATTATTCAATTTTGTTTTAAATCTCCCTCGCTCAAACGCCGCACAACATGTAAACCTGATCACCAAGACCCTGGCATATTTTTAGTGGGGAGGCGCCCCCCCCCCCCATTTTGGTCACCGCCCCCCATTTCAGATAGGGTGTTCCCCCATAGCCTCAATTTTTTCCGGTAGGACGTTTTAGCGAAATTTTAGCTGTAGCGATGTCGAGTTTGTCGGGTTTTTGAGTCCTTTTTGGCTAAATTTAGTATTAGCGTCTTTAGTATAAAAACGTACCACTTAACGTATAATAACCGTTTTTTCCTGTAAAAATAGTGTTTTATCATGAAATTGGTGCGCCCCCCACCATTTTGGTGCCACCGCCCATCGCCCCCCACCCCATAAAATTTTGCTTAAAAATATGCCAGAGACCACACCACAATTATATGTATATAGTCCAACCTGATGAACGGCCAAGTTGCACATATCGCAGAAGAGTATGGCATTGGTGTTCTGCACTTCGCCATCGTTGCAAACACAGCACACCGCGTTGTCATCCACAGTCAGGCCGGCGTCCTGGTTCTGGAAATGGCACGCTTTTTCCAGTCGATCCATCAGCAGTTCAAACGTGTCCACAGGAACGGCGGGCAGATTCTGTTTGGCGCGACGACCATTGATAATGTCCAGCCATGCAAAATCCTGTAACCACAATATCATTCTGCTGGCACATTTAAATATTTTCTGGAGTTGTGTAGAACTTATGTATTTCTGATTCAATCAACTTTTTTCTGATTCAATATTACCTTCTGGACGCTCATTTGCATTCTGCACGTTCCAAAAAACTCAAACATTTTTAATAAAAATATTACAAATAAAACCAAACCGAGTAAATAGCTAGAAACGTGCAGACATAATATAAATACGTGATTATGTCAATACAAAACGTTTCCGTCATTTTCGGTTCATTTCAATAAAAAAACTTCCAAAATTTATTTTCATTTGCAAAAACGAATATATATATATAATAGCTTAAACACAATATATTACTATATTTGCAGAGGATTCCATCGATACCTTAAATCGGATATTATTACATTAATCCCACTTTTAATGAATTTGAACTATGATGAAAGATGTTGCTCCTTAAAGTTAAACTCCTTAGAACTCCGTCGAATCATGACTGATCTGTGTTTGGTGTACCATATTGTACATGGTATGACTGTTCTGAATCCATATCAGATCGAGTTTTCCGAAAACGTTTCTACAAAGAGGTCGCCAATTCAAACTTACACCCACAATTTTTTTCATATCGATATATTTAAATTTTGGTTTTCTTGTCGTGTTGTGAACCTCTGGAACTCAGTTTCTGAAAATAGTGTTTGCGCCTCTTCGTTGGAAAAGTTCAAAGAGAGGTTAAAAAAGGAAACCGATGATTTGGTTAGATTTTTAAAAGTTTATAAATGGAACTAGTTTCCTTTCTACGTGGTGCGTTTATTTTTTTTATGTTTTGGGTGTGTGTATTTTTCTGGTTAATTCTGTTGGTTTTTTCTTTCTGCGTTGGTCTTGGTTTATTTTGTTCTGTACACTATATACTTTTTACATAATTTGTTTATCTTAGTCTTTCTTTGGTGCTGCTAAATATAAATCTTTTTCACTGCCTTTCGCTGTCAAATCCGCTGTTCTACAAGAATAAAACTTTTGTTTTGTTTTTGTTTGTTGTTGATTAGGATACACAATTTAATACTACTGATTAATTCAATTAATAATCACTAGCCTCCTCATCCATGTCATACTCCACCATATTCTCCAGTTCATCGCCAGACTTTTCTATAAATCGAATATAAGCCCCGACAACGGCATGTCCGGCCGTTTCTTCTTTACAACCATCCACAGTGCGAAACATGGGTTCCGGATAGCGCCCTGAAAATAAATAAAATTTTGTTTGTTATGTCTGTACAAGAGACTAGAGAAAATTTTAATTCTGTCAGAATAAAAAACTAAAGAATAGAAAATTGAGCAAAATTCTGGTATGTGACCTTTTGGCGAGCTGGGTGGTCGTATATCCTTTGGCTTGCCCATTCCGGTGACGGGGGATTTTTTCTCCGGCGGTGGCTCTTCATCCACAACCATCACCTAAAAGGACAAAATAAAATTACAAAGAAAGAAATGAACAAGAAAGAAAAATTCTGACTGCAATTATATATTTGATTTAACAATCGTCCCTTTCCCTCATATATGTGCGTACGTGTATAAGTATGTAGATATATACTACATAAAGACATGACAAACACACAATGCATGAACAAATTTAATCAAGCAACAAAGCATAAAAGCACCCCCCTCCCCGCCAAACCAACTTGCAACGGTTCCATGATGTTTAGTTTGCACAACTGTCCATTCACGTCAATGTCCACATAGCGCTGAGCCTGAGCATAAGTCAGCGACTCTCTTGGCGATATTTTGGCCCTAAGGCCGCCGTCTGGGCCGGCCGACGAAGAACAACGCCGGGATCGCAGTGATGCAGCAGCGGGCGTGCCCACCAGTCGGGCCTTGGGAGGCGAGCCGGCCAGAGGACTGTCGAATTTGGCCGCATTAAAGCCGTGATCCTTGCTTAGATGCGTGCAAATGCCGTTGTAGCTGCGATAGCGCTTGCCACATTCCGCATAGGGGCAGTCGTAAGGCGGCTTGGTGGCCCGAATGTGGTCCACGAAAATTCGTAGCTCACATTCGGATACCATTCTGATGAGATTCGAGATGATGGTTACTGAGCTAACTGAACATTCTTTCGAATCCTCTTGCTGAAAATATTGTTATACTGTATATATATATATATATATATATATATATATATATATATATATATATATATATATATACAATATTATGAATAATAATACTTATGGATTGCAGTGGGATACGCATATGCTGCGTATATATATACAAGGGCGTAGCCAGGCGTGGCTCATGGGGTTTTTTGTCGAACCTCAAGATGTTGTCAACAAGTGTCCCGCGGTCTTTGGTTTTTGTGGTTCGACCAGGAAAAAATTAAGATATACATATATATATATACGTCGCCACCAAATTTGGTCTAAAAAATTATAGATTTTTTCTGGGGGCTGCCACAAACAGACTCTTGCAACTCTGGTGGCTTACTGATCTTGCGTTTGTAATGCAAATTTTGGATCAAGTGCAGTTGGGGGGGGGGGGGATAGTGGACCTATTTTTGGAGTAGAGCATCTCGAGGGAAGCATTTTTGCGCGGCCGCCTCAGCGGCCGTGCATACTTAATTCAGTCAATGCACTGAAACCAAAATTGCATGTAAAACATGCTTAGTTTCGGTGCATCGAAATGAAGGCAGCAGTGATATTTGACACACACTGCTGACCATGATGTGCATGTGCTGTGTGTGTGCGTGTGTTGAAGAAGAGTAAACTAAATAACTGCGGTTTCTTCTAGCGTAAAAAGGCAAATTTACTGCTGCTTGTTGGTTGTAATATAGACTACATTCTCCCAATTACTCCCAGGAAAAATAAAACAAGATAGTTTGAAAAAAAGGGGGTTAGTTTGAAAAAAACAGACAAATATGTTGAACAAACAATAAGTAAAACATTATAACTTACAGGAAATGAATTAAAAATAATTTTATAAGTGATATCTAGAAAAGTAATGTATATGGTTAAACGCAAAGCAATTAGTAAGAAATCTACAGATGAGTGCGAGATTGTTAATACTTAACTAAGGTGGTTAGTTGGTGCTTGCGATCGTCTCCAGACCGTACCCTGGTTAGACGGCGACTCGTCAGTGGATTCATCAACAAGGGACATGCTTTTGAAATTTTATGTATAGAAATAAAACAAAAATTGAACGTTTTTATACGAAGAAATGAAAATATCGAAAAATTGGTTTCGTCGCAGATCGCCTCATCTAGGTGACAACAAAAACACACGTATAGTTTCATGCTTCAACGGTACTATATATAGCTGAATTTTCGATTCCTATGGTAACTGCGAAAAAATAATAATAAATAGCTATGGCTTAATTCGAAAAATTTTTGGAAAATCCTTCGAATTAAGGCAATTTAGTTTGTAGCAATATGGATTCTTTCTTAAAGCTAGATCAAAATGTTTTCTCAACTTGTTGTTCGAGTAGCCTCTCAAACGAAATTCATGAAGAATTTTGGGCAGTTTCGAAAAAAATGAGTCTAAGGAACTGCTTAGGTATGTATATATTCCGGGCTATCTCAGCTCGAAAAATTGAGTAAGATGCCTTTTCAGAAAAATTACTTAAAATATGGGGGTACTTCACTATTTTAAAATTAAATTTGTCTCGTTTATCAAATATTTGATAAATGAAATTGTTGAACCGCTATCCGTACTTGCTTGCGTATGTGTGTTGTCATCTTGGCATAAATGCGGCATGTGATGTCAACATGTCAAAGAAAGAACATAACAATGAACGTCGCAGCGGCAAGAAGAACGTAGGTACACACCTAAACACGGGTCTCCTATTAATAGTCGTAGATGGGCTGATCCTGATATTGTGTACTGGTTATTAGAGTGTGTAACCGAGTCTGGTTGAATCATGCCCGGTCATCCTGAGCGTGATTTTGACAAATTTTGCTTTTCAGTTCAAGTTCTCAGTAAAATTTTTTACAGCAATTAAACCACTATAAAGTCTAAAAACTGAACATCACGACGTGACACAAATGTGTTCAGGAAGTTTAGGAAGTATATATCAGGTTCACTTTGACGTCGTCAGTCGTATCAGCATCAGATATGGTTGGATCAAAAGCTTTCGACCCGTTGCCAATTTAATCTTTACAGAAAGGGTGTTCATATTCTGCCAGCACCACAGTTATCCAGTAACAGTAACACTATTGCACTGGTTGCGTTTGCCGCGCTATATTTTACCGGATACAGTAAAATAATACTGACTGTCATCGTGTCAAAAAACGTATACGCTCGTCAACGAAAGTGCTTGTTTGTAATAGAACCCCTATCCACAAATTTGGATTTTCTGAGCTATGACCCCTTGATAATTACATTTTTAGTGTATAGTGGTGCGAAAAAAACCTTACGCGTTTTGCGGGGAAAAAACCCTAGTGCTTCCCGGCCGAACCTTTAGACATAGGCTCTTTTTGAGGGTCAAACTGAAGAATAACCTTGAGGGTCAAACTGAAGAATAGGGAGAAAAATTATTTTTGGCTGCTACGTGCTTCCCACCCCACCTTTTAATAAAAATATAGAACCCCTATCGTCAGCCAAGCCCCCAATCTGATCTCTAGCCCCCAAAATAGCCGTCGCCCCTTTTAATAAAAATCTAGAGTGAAATTATTGGTGTTAAAACCCCTAGGGGTCGAATAAGTCGGAAAAACGGCATTTTTTCGACTAATGATCCGGAGTCCCCCTGTATCCCCCAAACCGACGGGGGTCAAAATTGAACGCCCTTTCGAATAGGCTAGGTTAGAAGTTTGTAGAATGTAAGCTTTAGCTGGAAATCAAACTTAACTTTGTCCAAAAATTAAGCTTTACATGAATTTTTTTGCGCAAAATCGAATTTGGGCAAAAATACTTCATCCAATGAAAACCTGCTGCTACCATAGAAAAAGTAACTTCTAAGCTACAAAATGCTGAAAAAATTTTGTAAATCGGGAATCGGGTTAGGCTTTGAAAAGTTACAAAACTTTTTCTGAAGCTACCTGGACCAGGCTGATTGAAGCGTTACAAGACAAGTAAGGTTCCGTACAAAAACGGACTATATCTACGAAATTTTTTAAATTATGAAGCTAGTTGAGGTTTTTTAGTGTGGTAAACTTATTTTTGATGCTTTTTAGGAGGTTTTTCCTTCAGGCCTCAGGCTTAGGCTTAGTGCTTAGGCTTAGCGCTTAGACTCAGAGCTCAGGCTTAGGCTTAGTGCTTAGGCTGAGGCTTAGTGCTCACGATTAAACTTCGTTGTGGGTGATAAAAAAATTAGTCTTAGTTTTGCTGCATCAAATAAAAGGACTTTAGCTACTGTGGAAAAATGAATAAAGCTGAACTTTAAGGTGGCACTCCTGAAATGTGGGTTTTGGCCATTATTTTGAAAACGCGCAAAAATAAACATGCATCGTAAGAACAAAAGTTGATCAGAAGTGAATTTCCTTCAATTTGATGTACATATCACATAAAAAATTTTTGAAGATTTTTGAGCAAATTTCGTCAAGAAAAATAGATTTTCACGGAAATGCCTTCACAAGCCAGTGCATTTACACGTATGTAATGAATTTGAAAGGCTGAAAAACACTAGCAGTTGTGTTTTACTGAAACGTAATTAAAAATTTTTGGTGTTTTATTGAGTGTGGTATAACTTTTTTGAGAACTAACGCAATACTTTCTGCATGAGACAGAAATATAGTGCGTGTGAATACAAACGCAAATTTTCGGCTTGCGATTTTAAAAAATTGGCTCAAAGAAAAAAGTTGAAATTTGGCACATAAATTGTCTTCGAGCGGTCGCAAAATTTGATTTTTGGCAAATCGATAGTATCTAAAAAATTTAGCCAAATTTATGTTTTTCAAAAATCGCGATTTTAGGGTTTTTCGATATATCAATCATATTCATCAAAAATGACTTTTTGCGACCGCTCGATCACGTTGAGGCGAGCAAAATGAGCTATAGATTGTGCAACAGATACTTACTTGTGAAGAGAAATCGCAAGCCGAAATTCCACTCACGTTTGGTCTACAGTGAATGCTAATTTGTATCAATCGACTTCATTTTTTGTATTTAGACATACTTTTACACCAGCTTGCCATTGTGTATCTAAAATTGGCCCCAAACTGCCGTTTTTTGAAAAGTCACATTTCAGGAGCGCCACCTTAAAACCGAAATTGCCCGTCAGCGTGAGCTTTGTCAGCATTAGGGAAGTTTTGAACTAGGATTTGAGGCAATAGAATTTATTGTAACACCGTATTTATGCCTTAAATGTGATATTTTTTTGGGCAAAAATGTTTAATAGATATCTGCTGCGAAAAAAAGTATACAAGTTTGAATTTTAAATTCATTTTAAGTAAGTTTATTTCGCCTGTTTTATAATTGAAAAAATCAACATTTTTTGGCCAGAATAAGCAAGATATGTACCAAATAAAGCTGAATAAAATATATTATGATGTGTTAATATATGCTCATAAAATTTCTGACTGATATAATGAGCGAGCTTGTCTTATTTTGCCAGAATTAGCCCCAATATGACGAAAAATCAAGATTTTCGACAAAATTTGAATTTTTTGGAAAACCTGAAAATGAACATTTTTTCGCTTGGAAACTGCTAAAAATGAACTTAGCGCATGCGACAACCTATAAAAACGTGTTTTTACGTTGAAAAAATATGTGTTTCATATGTTAGTTAGCATAAATTAGCACGTTTTTAACATAATGTGTAACCGTTGAAACAACAGCAAGTAATACACTGTAGTTAAAAAAGAATCATACGTATAGACTGTACACTCAACCTTAGCGTATGTACTCTTAATAGGACGCGCCCAGGAGCGAAGTCACTTTGATACGTATGGAAGTTCACAAGATTATGGTAGACTAACAATACTAGATTACCGTACGCGAAAGTTCCGCATTCCAGCACGTCTGCATACCAGACAAGTGGAATGCGGAAACCTAGGGAAATAGACGAAAACAAGTTATAAAAAATAGAATGTTTCCTCGAAATTTCCAGACTGACATTTAACATGATTGGTCGAAGATAATATCTAGAAATGACATTTAAAATGATTCGCTAAAATAGAAATCTGCAAACTTTTTATCCAAATTCCTTAAATTCCCAGTTTCAAAGGAGACTATAAAACAGCCTGAAATTAGAGCTCATGGTCAGTCGCCAGCCTTACCGTCACCTGTGTGTTCGCCACCCTCCCCCTGTTCGTGTGCTGTATTTGTTCGCGTGCCGTGCTCTGCTCCTTGCTAATAAAGCCTGCGTGTAAGTTGTGTTGTAATTGTTTGTTCATGATCGCCACATTAGGAAGACTAGGCGCAGGTAGGGCTAGGCTACACCAAAGGCAGACCAAGTCTAAGACACAACGCTGTATGCTGAACCTGGTCAAGGGTAAGACACTTCAGTGTGTTCGGGTATTCACCCACTAGACGGCCCGGTAACTCGGAAGTACAGAATACCCGGCCACATTCTGGTGCCGTGACCAGGATTAAAATTTCAAGTCAAAAAATTTCAAAATTACTTCGCCCAGTTCAACGCACGATTCAACCCCAAATTCTTACGTTGGACCCTTGGTAGCCTTACCCCCAGACTTTACCGAGCCCCGGTTAGAATCATTCGTTTTTGATCACTATATACACACGCCCACCTACTTTCGACCGGCGGAAGAGTACTTTGCTATGAACAGAGCCGACCATAGTACAAGCGACGTGGAGGGACAGGAACGTATTTCATAACCCCACCATGACCAAACGGGGACGGGCCTGACCCCTGATAGGAGGGCTCTAAGAAGCCGAGAGGGGCGGAAGTGGGCGATCAGCCCAAGGCAGATACCGAATTTTAAGGGTGAGCCTACAGACGATTTCGATGAGTTTATAGGGATATTTAATCGTGTTGGCTTAGTAAATGACTGGGACCCTAGTGAAAGGGCCAAGATGCTGCCGGCATTTTTGCAAAGACATGCAGCAGACGTATGGGAATCGCTCCCAAGTGGAATTCAGTCGTCATGGGAACACGTCACAGCGACCATGAGTGATGTCCTGGCAGACAGGACAGCTAGTCTACTAAGTTCAGAACTGCACCGAAGAGTGCAGAGAGCAGATGAATCTGTGGAAGAATATGGCAGAGCCATTCAAAAACTGGCAAAGAAAGCTTACGGCAAAGACATTAAGGGGTCGGCAAGAGACCGTCTAATAAAAGAAATTTTTGTTAAGGGATTAAATAAGCACATACGCAGGTTTGTACTTTCGTCGAGACCACTAACGTTCGAAGACGCCCTAGTTCGGGCAAAGGAACAGGAAGGATTTGAGGAGATGGAGAAGGACACGATGAGGATGGTCCGAGCAGTCCGCTTTGAGGACCAGGTTAAGTCAGAGAAATCAGCACTACTAGAACTTTGAGCGAGCATACTAAAATGCAAAATGGGCAGATGAAAATTCAAAGCGATTTGTTTAAACAACTTCTAGCAAGAACTGAGGCTATCGAGACATCCAGTCGGAACAACCAACGGAATGCCAACATGGAACAGCGAAATCGACGTACCATCGATGGAAGGCCTATTTGCAATTCCTGTGGCAAACCGGGACACATAGCCATTAGATGTGGGCAGAGGAACTACCAACCTAGAAAACAAAGCCCCAGGCCGAACCCAACACCCCGTCGATTTGATATCCCGGCCGACACGTCTCGATTTGGAAGCTACCAGCAGACACGGAGCCGGTTCACGTCGCCAAGAAACCAGCAGTCTGCAGCCACCATAGACGACGTGCTAAACACATATGAATCCGGTTCAACGGACGAAGCCACTCTGAAGGAGCAGAACCGGCGACTAGTAGCTCGACTTCTCGAGTCATACACCTCTAGAGAAGCTCATCCTACGTCTAACATGGTTGAGGTGGGAGAAACTTCAGCCATGCCATGCCACGTTTTCGCTTTCGGCCAAGGAGATACGCCGGTCGTTTACGGAAAAATTTGCGGGGTACCCTCTGAGATGCTTATTGACACAGGAAGCACCGTGACCTTAGTCAGCAGCAGGCTTCTGGACGAACTAAAATCTGGCCTACGTGCAATAAGCCCGAAAGTCTCGTCATTATCAGGGCACCAACTAGAAATACTCGGTTCCTGTTTCTGCGACAATCGAAATAGGAGATGACTCCACCGTAGTAGAAGTACAGGTGATGAAACAGTGCCCGTATGACGCTATTATTGAAACAGACACTCTGAAAGCACTGGGTGCACAGGTTAACTTCTACAACGGTAAACTTAGTCTCCAAAAGAGCCACGTAAGCATGTTCCCGCCCGACAAGCAGCCAGATAGGGCGTACGTTGCCCGAGTACAAGTGGATAATGATATTGACGTTCTACCCAATTGTCAGGCAGTCATACCGGTACATATAGAAACTTTTCGGGAAGGAGAAGTTGGTGTCATCGAGCCTCACGCCCAATTAACTACAAAATACGGACTCTTAACAGCACCTACTCTTGTTCACGCAACAAACCGTGGAATTGTACCCCTACGGGTCGCTAACGTGGATCAAGAAATTTTGCGATTACGCAAAGGAACCACGGTGGGCCTATTTGAAAAATGCATACCGGTGGCCAATAAGGCACTGGCAACAGCGGAATCAGCTACAGGTCAATCCTCAACGGATTGCGGGAACAATACAGACTGGGTTGTAGATCAGATTGACTGGAGCAAAAGTGATCTGACCGATGGCCAAAAACTTCTACTAAGTGAGTTATTGCGCGAATACGACGACGTATTCTCCAAATCAGACTTCGACTTGGGCAAGTTCGACTCAGTGGAACACACCATTAACACTGGTACTGCTCAGCCGATAAGGCAGAAACCAAGACGCATACCACAAGCAGTTAAAGACGAGGTACGGGCTCAGATCAACGATATGGAAGAAAAGGGCATCATTCAGCTATCAGCAAGCCCTTACGTATCCCCATTGGTAATTGTTAAGAAGAAATGCGGTGCCTTGCGAATTTGTGTTGATTACCGCAAACTTAATGACATAACCCATGGTGACTACTATCCGCTACCAAACATTGTGGAAACGTTAGATCAACTAAATGGTGCTAAGTTCTTTTCAACGTTAGATTTGGCTTCTGGGTACTATCAAATTTCAGTAGCAGAACAAGATCGTCAGAAAACGGCCTTTTTCTCGCCCTTTGGTCTCTATGAGTATACAAGAATGCCATTTGGCCTCAAAAATGCACCCAGTACCTTCCAGAGAGCCATGGAGCTACTTTTTGTAGGTCTGCTCGGAGAAGTGTGTTTCATCTACATAGATGACATACTAGTCACAGGGGAGACATTTTTTCAACACCTACAGAGGCTGCGGTCAGTGTTCGAAAGGCTAAGGGTGGGTAATTTAAAATTGAAACTGCGCAAATGCCAATTTGGAAGGGAATCAGTGCCGTTTTCAGGGGACACTATCTCTCCGGCAGGTATAGCACCAGATTCCGCCAAACTGGAAGTGGTACGAAAATTCCCAGTCCCACGAAGGGCCAAGGATGTTAGATCATTTCTCGGGTTGGCTTCGTACTACCGAAGGTTCGTTGATGGCTTCGCTAGCATTGCGAAACCTCTTCACAAACTAACGGAAAAGGAAACCCGTTTCCGCTGGTCAGACGAAGCCCAACAATCGTTCGACCTATTAAAAGAAAAACTCACTACAGCACCAATTCTCGCCTACCCGGACTTTGGCCAAGTATTCACACTGGTAACGGACGCATCTGGTCATGGAATAGGTGCAGTACTCGGGCAGCAAAAGGACGGTAAAGAGGTCGTCATCGCCTACGCATCGAGAGTATTAAGTAAATCAGAGGGTAAATATTCAACTATAGAGCGAGAAGCACTCGCGATTGTCTGGGCCACAAAACACTGGCGAGCATACCTGTATGGAAGAAGCTTCATAATCTACACTGATCACGCACCGCTTAAATGGCTCATGACCATGAAAGATAGTTCCAGCCGACTGGCTAGGTGGGCCCTCTCCCTCATGGAGTATACGTTCGAGATACGCTATAGGCCTGGGAAGTCCAACACGCACGCAGACGCCCTGAGCCGATTAACAGAACATGATCAGGAAGAACCTAAAGAAGCTAGAGTTTTTGTGTCACAGACAACAGGGTCAAAGACCTTAATGCAGAGGATAATTGAAGAGCAACAAAAGGATGCGTCCTTGCTGCCAATAATTAAGTACTTGACTGATGGCACATTACCAGCTGAAAACAAAGAGGCAGTCAGCATACTGGCAAAAGAATCCAACTTTTTCCTAGAAGATGGTGTCCTATGCCATTTGTGGCATGACTACGAAGGTAGAAGACGAAAAAACACCTGGATACAAATGGTGGTACCAAAATGTCTTAGAAGCGAAGTGATGGAGTTGTACCACGATGACCTAGCCGCGGGACATTTTGGAATCGACAAAACCTTCTCCAAAATTAGAACTAAGTTCTATTGGGATGGAATGTACCTAGAAATCAGGCACTGGGTACGCTCCTGCTCGACGTGCGCCACCAAGAAACCTCCGAAAACAGTCATCAAACCACACTTGAAACTAATTGAGGTCACAGAGCCCTTTGAAGTCTTGGCAGTAGACGCGGTAGGACCACTCCCGCTAACAAAAAGAGGCAATAGACACATCTTGGTGTTCATAGACCTGTTTACAAAATGGCCAGAAGCATTCCCTGTGCCTGACATACAAGCCACCACGACAGCACGGCTTTTCGTGGAAGAAGTAATTGGCAGGCATGGAGCGCCACAATCTCTCTTGAGCGATAGAGGCACCAATTTCTTATCAGAAATAATGCTGGAAACTTTCAAACTATTAGGCACGCGGAAACTCAATACAACGGCGTACCACCCTCAAACAAATGGAGCCTGCGAACGGTTGAACAAGACCATACTGAATACACTTTCAATGTATGTGTCCAGCGATACAAAGGACTGGGATTTATTTATTCCATATGTGCTACTGGCAATCCGAACTAGCTTTCACGATTCAACCAGAGAAACCCCTTTCTATTTAGTTTATGGGCGTGACCCGTTTTTGCCCAGCGAAGCCGACATGCGCACTGTTGTTTCAGACATGCAACCTACCGACTACAAGAGTGCAATGATCGAAAGGATGTCTGAAGCTAGAGCTCTGGTACGCCAAAATGTGAGTTCAGCTCAGGAAAAACAGAGAAAGTATCACGACCACAACGCAAAGCTAACAGACCTGCAGCCAGGCCAAGCTGTCTGGCTGCATGTACCCTATGTTCCAAAGGGAAGACCAGCCAAGCTATGCCATCAATGGAAAGGCCCATTCCGCATTATTAGCCGGCCAAGTCAGGAAACAGCCGTCATAGCACCGTGCACTGGAAGGACTAATAAAAGGAAGCAAGTGAATATTAGTCGATTAAAGATATGCTATTTGCCCGATGAGCCGCTACATGAAATACAACCACCTCAAGACGACGTCAACGCTGATCAAACTCCTGTGAGTCAGCAGATTGAAGAACAGGCCCAGGATGAGACCCAAAGGAATACTCAAGAGGACACTAGCAGTACGGAAAACAAAGAAGCAGAACCACCACCTAAGGGACGAGAAGACGTCCTCAATAAACAAATTGGGCAACAAGGACAAAGGCAATGGCTGAAGAGGCCAAATGCAGTTATCTGGGCAAAACTAAAAGGCTATCCAATGTGGCCTGCCCGTGTGGCACAACCAGAAGAGATAGATCTGGACCCGCCAAAGAAACCAGGAGATTGGGTTTTGGTTCAGTTCGTTGGCGACAACCTGTATAGTTACGTCGACCTAGGGAAGTGCGAACAAGCAGATGCACTTCAAGGTATGCAGCGTGCGCAAGGCTTAATCACTACAGAAATTGAAGCCGAATTCAAAAGACTAAACTTTTTAGGATATGTGGCTCAATATCAAACTGACCTAATAATCGATATAGTTACGTGGGTGAGTCAAATTATACACTGGCATGATCAAATCACAGAAGCCCACCTACTCCTAAACGCCATTGAAAAACTAGAGAATGGTAGGTTAAGTTCAGAAGTTGTACCACCGCGTACACTGGTTACGCTAATTGACACCCTAAACAGGCAGCTACAAAATTTTGGATACGAGCTACTATATGATCATACAAAGGTTCATATGTACTACAAAATGTCAACTGTAGCCGCCGTATTTTCGCACAACGATAACATTTTAATTAGAATGCGATTGCCCGTCAAACATGATGAGCAAGTATTTACACTATGGGAAATTGAGACTCTATCTATTGCCAACCCTCCCTAATGGGACAGCCCTCAAAATAAAACCAAATTATAACATCGTAGGTTTGAGTCTAAGCGGGGATAGCTACATCCTAATGACACAGCAGTACCTACAAAAATGTACGTACTTTATTTGGAAGTCATGTCCACACCAAATGATGGCCTACCCGATAGAGCAGCTCAATTGCGAGACTGCCCTCCTAATGAATAGCCCACACAACGAAATCGAAAAATGTTGCCCGATCGAAATCGTACACAACCAACAAGCAATGTCAGTTGTTTATCTAGCAGGGAACAGATGGTTTGCAAGTGACGCAAGCGCAAACTGGCAGCTAGAGTGCAGGAGTCAAACCAGCACAACCACGATAAAAAGCTGTGCACAATGCATTATCACGCTACCATGAACTGCTCCCTTAGAATAGGAGCCACATTACTTAACGCACGTGCTCAGGTGTGCATGGTAGACCCTACTACAACTTTTTCAAAGCTTCACGCTGTAAATTTGTACGCGTTTCAATCCCCAAACATGAGCAGCCATACACCCCTGTCTCACAGCACACCTAAGTTAGACACACGGTCGTGGCTGCACAAACCCCCCTTAGAAATAGCGATCACAAAAAAACTCAGTCATTCAAAACTTCACAGAATTTGTATCAGCTAATAACGAAGCAGAAAGGTCACTAAATAAGATGGATGCACTACTTCGGCAGATTTTAGAAAAAAAATAGCAGATATCCGTAACACAGAAGCCACATCCTCATGGTGGTGGTATGGACTACTTATAGGTGAAGCGGTTCTATCAATACTCGTGGTCACCATGTTTTTAGTTATGAAGTCCGGACCTAATCAAACAATTCAAGCAAAGCCTGTGAATGTTCAAGTGGAAGTATCTAAGCCACGCTTAGACGAAGTTGTGAGCCCACCACGGCACAACCTAGAGGATGTGGCGCCTGCTGTGAGGACGACGCCAAAGCTAATGTTTGAGCGTCACAAAGCCCTCACCGGAGCAAAGGAGTAGTGCTAAAACAAGTGGCAGGAGAGAGCTGTACATATGCATATACATATATAGCAGGCTGTATATATACCGTATGTAAATACTGTAGTTGTAAATATTCTAACTTAAACTGCTTTTACCGCAACTTACTAAATATATAGAGGATGTCCGTTTACGGCAAGCCAAGAATCGAGAATAATATAAAGCGTCGCATGGTTCGAAAATTATGTATAATTGTCGCGGGTAAAAATATCGGCTGTACAGATTTACAAAGTGTCACTGTCACATCA
>JASANF010012528.1:0-25957 GCA_030248245.1 Trissonchulus sp. WLG1_4 | reverse complement strand
ATTAGTGGTATATAGCTACTAACTGGCAGTAACTAACTGGTTTTATGAATGATTTTCGTCTATGTTTTAACGCAGGACCACCCCGCCCTAATTTAATTTTCTAGTGTAACTCAGTCAGAGGAGAGAGATCTGCTCTGCAGGTTGTGTTCATTTCTGTTTCAGGGTCTGGGCCTGGGCGGTCTGGCGTCGGCGGAGGAGGACAGCTGTATCCTGAATGACGCAGGCGCGGCCGGCAGCAACAATGTGAGTCCGCAGTAAATTGTAAAATCACATTTTTTCGATGATTCTCAACCGGGCCGGTTTCATAAAAGACCAGTTATATTCGATTCATTAGTATCACTGATGTCAGCTTGAAAATGAATTATAACTTTGCGTTTACGCAACGTTTCTGTTAGAAATTTTCACAACATAACATATATATATATATATCTGGCATTTTTTTGGGTTTTAAAAGTGGAGGGGGGGGCTTCGCCCCCCCCCCCCCCCACGGGGGGGGGGGGGTGTTGGGGGGGGCGTAGGAAAGTGGGGGGGGGGGGCACTAACCTAATAAACGTCACCCTCACTAAAATGTCATTTTTGCACCGATAAAACCTCTAGAACGACACACAACACGGTGAATATAAAGCAAACTGTACACAATGCACCCATGTACACTCATGCACTGTGCTGTCATGTAAGAGAAACCCACATAGTCGCAGGGGTCTGGGATCGGCAGCCGCCAGAAAAAAATTGCAGAAAATTTGGATTTTCCGGCTGAATTTGGTCAACTGGAGACGTATCAGAAAATTTTTCAAAGAGGAAACGTCCCCTCAGACATTGCATGTTAAGGGAATAGCTAAAGTGGGGGGGAGGTACAAAAATACAAAAAAGTGGGGGGGGGCTAAAGTGGGGGGGCTCCGAAAAGTGAGGGGCCCCCCCCGCCCCCCCCCCCCGGTAAAAAAATGCCGGTATATAACCACTTTGTTGGTAACTTGTGGGGAAAATTTAGTTAACTTTGCCTGATGCAGTCAATAGTCTAGTTAAGTTGAAGTCATTCATTAGTCCCAAATATTAGTGGCTTGAAACAATTTACTAATATTTGCAACTAGTGAATGACTTCAAGTTAGCGATATTTTTCACTGAATCATGAGTATTTTACGAGATTTTAACCACACGTTATGCAACACATTGTCGACCTGTCAAGAAAATTTCAGGCAGAAGCAGAAATATTGTGGCAAGCTATACTTCGTTTTTTATGTTGCATCAGTGTTACTAATGAATCGCGATTCATTGTTTATTAAACCGGGCCCAGATGTCGTCATGATTTTTTTAATCTTGTTCGTTCTAGTATATGCCCGGTTCAGTATATATCTAATCCATAAATCTTGGATTTTAGTAATTTTTTGCTGATTTGCTGTATGAATTTCGAAACCAGCTGCGCTAATAGACGGTTTAGTCAGTTTAAAAACTAAGAAGTTGTACCCTAACTGTTCTAGTAGTTCTGTTTGTCTTTCTGCTTTCTATGAGGTGAGAGCTAGTAGAATGGCTTTTATGTCTTATCGGTTTCTGTGTGTATAGGTATGGCATAAGCATGGTGAATGTTCGAACTATTTGCATTAAAAGGTGAAGGATTATTAATATTTTCGCATTATAATTGGGCTATTTTTCTACTAATTACTAATTTCGGTGTTCACTACTAATATTGTTGCGATATTTCACTAATCATTGAGTGTGCAACTTTTTGTGATTGAGTGTGTAATTTTTTTCTTACTAACACAGTCAAGAATGCATACCATGCTGAAAATTATTATCAATTAAGCAATCAAAGGCTAAACAAAAAATTAAAGTATATACAATTTTCAGTCGCAAACCCCTAATGTAAGAGTTATTGTGTACTCTAAAAAAACTTGTGCATTTTTGACTGCTTTTTCAACAAAAATTAATACACACTGTTTTTAAAAACTTTAAAGAATACTAAGACGCATTTTTTGGTGTATTTTTAGGGACTCTCGGATTTCATGTTGACCGCTTCCTTGGCTAACTCTCAGTCATCTCTAATTGCAAGCATTACTAACAACATTAATAATTGTACTACTGAGCCGTCTGATATTAACTATAGCAGTCTGATATTGGACAACAATTATAGTAGTAGTAGTGGTGGTGATCTTTTGCTAGCCAATCATAGCGCTTTGGGCATTTCTGCTGCTGCTCTGGTGAGGGGGGCCGAAGATGCGGGCTCAGAGTTGATGCTTGGTGGCGGCAGAAGGGGCGCAGCAGAGGAGGAGGAGAATAATATGCATGCCAATTCGGTTCTGTCGGCCTTGATGGGAGCAGCAGCCGGAGACAACAATGGGGGGGACGGGCAACATTTGTTGCTCGCCTCAGCGTCATCTAGTCAATTGGACGCGTCCGCACCCACGACCGGAGGAGGAGGCCCGGCCACCCCGCTGTCGGCCTACCTGGAGGCCTATGCGGCCGGTGTGGCCGGCGGGGGCCTACAGGGGCCGGATTCTTCGGCCAGCTCCCCCCCTGGCGCTGGCCAGGGAGGCAACAAGATGCAACGCGAACGCTGTCCCATCTGTGGCCGGTGGTCCACGCTGCGCAACATGAAGCGACACATTGACATGGTCCACGGGATGCCGGGCCTAGTCCAGTGTCCCTTCTGTGTCAAGTGCTTCAAGTGGAAGGACACTCTACGGCGACACCTGAAGGCCTCCCATCCGAACTCGTGCGGACGCCAGAGGGGCTCGTCCCAGGGAACACGACATGCCCGACCTAGCCTGCAAAACAGTCACCCCCCTGGCGGCGACTTGGACACTGAGGAAGACCCCGCTGCCCTGATTGAGTAGACTTCTGGCTCTTTTGTGGTTTGTAAGCAAGGGGGGATTGGATAATAGTATATAATATATTAATTATATATGTATATACTGGGGGAATAGGTTTGTTTTTGGATGGTCTAATAGAGATAGCACTTTGGTGTTAAGCGTCTTTTTAGTTTGGTTTTTAACCTTTTTTTGTAAATGGTGAAGCAAAAGTTTGTATATTCTTCTAATTTCTGCCTATTATGGCAGAAAACCTGTTGGTGTTTGTAATTTTAATGTTTTTTGGCTCGCCGTTGGTATTTTAGTGCGAATTTAAATATAAATTTTTGTTCAAATTTCCTGCTACGGTTTTTTAAAGTTTTTGTCAACTATAAAAATAAGTTGAAATTTACAGAAACTAATCCGAAGTCCGGGGGAATGTTGACAATATGGTTTGTGCAGTTGAGCTCCTCCTAGACAGTACGGTATTTTTAACTTTTGATGGGTTTTTTTTAGGAAAATGCGTTTTTTCCATCCAGGGACTCCCCCCCTCCTTGCTTACGAACAGAAGTAAAAGACTGCTGGTAATAAGCACCAACTGCTTCGTAACTTTTGCAATCAGTATGAGGGGGGGGGGGATAGCCCAATTATAATGCGAAAATATTAATAATCCTTCACCTTTTAATGCAAATAGTTCGAACATTCACCATGCTTATGCCATACCTATACACACAGAAACCGATAAGACATAAAAGCCATTCTACTAGCTCTCACCTCATAGAAAGCAGAAAGACAAACAGAACTACTAGAACAGTTAGGGTACAACTTCTTAGTTTTTAAACTGACTAAACCGTCTATTAGCGCAGCTGGTTTCGAAATTCATACAGCAAATCAGCAAAAAATTACTAAAATCCAAGATTTATGGATTAGATATATACTGAACCGGGCATATACTAGAACGAACAAGATTAAAAAAATCATGACGACATCTGGGCCCGGTTTAATAAACAATGAATCGCGATTCATTAGTAACACTGATGCAACATAAAAAACGAAGTATAACTTGCCACAATATTTCTGCTTCTGCCTGAAATTTTCTTGACAGGTCGACAATGTGTTGCATAACGTGTGGTTAAAATCTCGTAAAATACTCATGATTCAGTGAAAAATATAGCTAACTTGAAGTCATTCACTAGTTGCAAATATTAGTAAATTGTTTCAAGCCACTAATATTTGGGACTAATGAATGACTTCAACTTAACTAGACTATTGACTGCATCAGGCAAAGTTAACTAAATTTTCCCCACAAGTTACCAACAAAGTGGTTATATACCGGCATTTTTTTACCGGGGGGGGGGGGAGGGGGGCCCCTCACTTTTCGGAGCCCCCCCACTTTAGCCCCCCCCCCACTTTTTTGTACCTCCCCCCCCCACTTTAGCTATTCCCTTAAAATGCAATGTCTGAGGGGACGTTTCCTCTTTGAAAAATTTTCTGATACGTCTCCAGTTGACCAAATTCAGCCGGAAAATCCAAATTTTCTGCAATTTTTTTCTGGCGGCTGCCGATCCCAGACCCCTGCGACTATGTGGGTTTCTCTTACATGACAGCACAGTGCATGAGTGTACATGGGTGCATTGTGTACAGTTTGCTTTATATTCACCGTGTTGTGTGTCGTTCTAGAGGCTTTATCTGTGCAAAAATGACATTTTAGTGAGGGTGACGTTTATTAGGTTAGTGCCCCCCCCCACTTTCCTACGCCCCCCCCCAAAGCCCCCCCTCCAGTGGGGGGGGGGGGGGGGGCGAAGCCCCCCCCTCCACTTTTAAAACCCAAAAAAATGCCAGATATATATATATATATGTTATGTTGTGAAAATTTCTAACAGAAACGTTGCGTAAACGCAAAGTTATAATTCATTTTCAAGCTGACATCAGTGATACTAATGAATCGAATATAACTGGTCTTTTATGAAACCGGCCCGGTTGAGAATCATCGAAAAAATGTGATTTTACAATTTACTGCGGACTCACATTGTTGCTGCCGGCCGCGCCTGCGTCATTCAGGATACAGCTGTCCTCCTCCGCCGACGCCAGACCGCCCAGGCCCAGACCCTGAAACAGAAATGAACACAACCTGCAGAGCAGATTTGTATTCCTCTGACTGAGTTACACTAGAAAATTAAATTAGGGCGGGGTGGTCCTGCGTTAAAACATAGACGAAAATCATTCATAAAACCAGTTAGTTACTGCCAGTTAGTAGCTATATACCACTAATAATAGAGTAGCTTACACAGTATACACAGAATGCCAATTGCCCCAACGCATTTCTAATTATATAACTCACCGATATAGAAATAACTCAATAGCACTCTGATAGTAAATAAAGTTATGAATGACACCAACGTACCTAAATCCCCGACGTTTATATAGAAATAACTCAATAGTACTCTTATAGTAAATAAAAAACTTATGAATGAAGTACGTACGGTGGCGGATTCTTCGTCTCCGGCCATGCAGCTGTCCTCCGACTCGTTCTGGCCCATGGCCGTCGTCCAGATATTATCCATCTCCTCCTCATCGTCCACCTCCGACTTCCACGGGCTGTTGCTATCGGCCGGGGCCCCCCCACTGGCCCAGTAGCTCGTGTCGGCCGACCGGGGGGTGTCAGTGGACTGACGTCGGCCGCCATCCAGCTGGCTTAGATTGCACTCCGAATTGGCCACTGACTCCCCGGAGGCCGGCCTCTCTTCGGCCTCTACTAGCAGCTCTGTCTCCGTCTGCTGCACCACTGGAAGCGACATCTGGGCCGGCCCGGGGCCGCCATTGGCCGACGTGCCGGCCTGGAGGACCACGCGCAGAGGGCGACTGGCCTTACGCTTGTTGTTGGGCCGGCCACAGCCCATGGGGTCAGGCCCGGCGGCCGCGGCCTCTACCTGAGCGGCGCCTCGAAAAGCCTTGGAAGCAGGACTGCCAGGTTCGGCCTTGACCGGCCTCTGGCCACTGGCCACTTCAGGGGTGGCTCGCTCCTGGCTGCTTTGGCCCATTCTAGGCAGTCCACGATAAAATGAAGTCCTGTGTGGCCGGCCACTGGCCAGTACGGCATTGTTGTTAGTCTTGGCAATGGACAGCTGGCCGAAAGAGTCCAAAATCTGGGCCAAATGCTTGTCCTGATTATCGAAGCGTTCCAAGACTGCCGTAAAATTTTGCTCCACAAACTGACGCAACTGACACACTTCTGTGCGCAGCAAATGACAATCCTCACACGCCACCATGGCAGCCGGGGGAAATCTGCAAGGCTAGTCACAACACTCGTGCATCACAATAATATTGGCTGCAAAGCTAACACAAACGTAGACGGCCGTCTTCTATTTGCTGCAACAAAATTTTTAATTTTTAATTTTAATCAACATTGAAACCACAGGTGACCATGAACATTCGGCCAAACAGTGTCAAAAATTGCTATTTTCTAACGGGAACAAGGATAAATTGCGTCTGCTTTGGGACAGACGTCAAAATTTCACAGTATTCAAGAAGACATGGTCCCACACTCACACAAAGGAGAAAAGGACCAGGAATGTAACCAAAATGGCTGCGATGTAGCTGTTAGTTATATATACATAAGGTGTCTGACCATGTTGTAATTTTACCTAAAAACTTGCAAAAAGTCACCACATCAATAGGTAAAAAAAGGGCAAAAAACACCAAAAGTCTAGGTTTTGGCGGTCTCGAAATTTGGTCTCGGTCTCGGTAGTCTCGGTTTCGTGATCTCGGTCTCGGTCTCGGAAAAAAAACCGAGACTTCCATCCCTAGTGGAGTGGGACAATTATTGCAAACGTTGGATTTTTTTAGCGAACTTTGGCAATCTCGCCTAAATTTTTTGTTGATCGTAAGCCGGTAGGACATGCCTTACTGCACCTGCCGGGAATTGTGGCTAACGTCGGTTTTCGTTCGTAAATTTAGTTTTTTCCGTTGTCCCACTTCACCCCGGGTATGGGGTGGAGAGGGACATCACGGGGAGAAGTGGGACACTACACTTATTAATACATTGCGCAACATTTTTTGTGGTTCTTTTGGCATGCCTGTGTAGCCCTACTTATTATATATATAACCTTGTCATTCATATATAACGGTATTTTCACTGCCTTGAACAACAGTCACAAGACTTTGAAAAATAATATCAGCCAAAACCTGTTTTGCAAACCTTAGATCTCACTGAAAGCGAGCGCATTCTTTTGCCTCGGTACAATTCAGAAATGTTAGGTAAGTTTATTCACATCACAAATAGGTAACTAGGGAGATCTTAACATAAATTAGGGTTTCAGAAGAGGGGAAACCTGCAGTAGGGTGAGGCTGTGGCCGATCTTGAGTGGTTAAAATTTGCATAAACGGGTTCTTTTTTACTCCCTTGCGAATTTTGCCTGTATTTAGTCAAAAAATGTCAAAGCTGCTATTTATCGCCTATAAACAGGGTCAAAGTCATTTTTGTGAGATATGTCTGAATTACAATACACTCAGGCAAGAGGGGTCCCAACCTGGAGAGCTTGGTACCACAAATTTCGGTTGTTAATTGTCTGCTTAGGATACCGTGCTAAAAACATCGCTAAAATAGCTCAGACAGCCGCACGTCGTAGCCGTGTGTCTTGTCAGAGGATCAGGAGTACGAATTTTTAAGGGCCCACCGCCTGCTTCAACCCCAGAGGTGAGTTCAGTGTCCTGCCAATGACAGATGCTAGTTGATGCATTTTATTTTGCAGTTTTGCGATTTTGTGCCCTCCTCAATATACGATAATAGCAACGAAAGATTTATTTTCATTAAACGGCCCAATTCCAGTAGTTGAAAACCACGTTCATTTACCAAATTCAGAAATTTCGCGGCAGGGTCGATTAAAAAATTGCTAGACTTGCTGTCTAAGCGCTTCTCTACTCAAAGCTATTTCATTGAATTATGATTCAAATCCACACACGGCAAGTTTAGCAGTGAATGAGGGCTAAACTTGGGCAAACCACCATTTCTAGGATTAATAAAGTTTTTGCTGTGTGTGTATACCGTAGATTTAAACACGCCGTACTGGGCGGCGGCTTGACGCAGCGCAAACCTTCATTTTTAAACGGCTTTCACGGACTTTGCACCCTTCACAGCAATTTAAAAGCTGTCCCACTTCACCCCGAAAACAGCCCAAGACCTTGGGACAGCCGGGGCGAAAAGGGACAAGCCCTACGTCATCTAAGCGAGGTCAGAGGTCACTGAAACTTGTTTAGTTTTTTGCCGGTGCTTACTGTGCATGTTTCTATAGTAGACTTATTATTCTATCCATTTTGGATAAAAAATAAATCAAACGTTTGCAGGATGTGAAAAAGGATGCAGGATGTGTTTGCAAGGAGCAAAAAGTTGGATACATGAAGGGGGTATAGTCGACGACATGCTGACAGAATCCTTGTCTGTATATTATGATGATTTTACATCGGTTATACTGCATATATTGTGTAGTTGTTACGCACTAATTTGCATGTTTCGGCATTGTTTCTAAAACTTTGTAGGTGGGGGTGTCCCTCTCCACCCCACAAAACAGTGTCCCACTCCACCCCGGGCTACTGAATACAGTGTATCAGTACAGTCCCTGTAGGCAAACGTATATACGCGGCATACATAATATACGCGTGACGTCAGCGCTAAGCCTAAGCACCGAGCCTAAGCCTAAGCCCGAGGCCTAATTTGAAGGAAAAACCTGTTAAGAAGCATCAAAAAATATATAGCAGGCCGCAGGCGGGAAACCCGCATTTTCATGTTTCGCCATGTAGCTCATAGACTATATAGTGGTGCGGGGAAAAAAACCCTACGCGTTTTGCGGGGAAAAAAACCCTAGTGCTTCCTGGCCGAACCTCACGACATAGGACCTTTTTGAGTATGCAGGTGGAAAGCGCATCCCAAACTGACTTACCACACTAATTTATGTGCAGTTTTGAGGCCTGTAGCGTATTTATAAAATTTCAAAATTTTGCATGTTGAAAAATTCCAAAGTGACAAAATTTTCCAAATTTTTGACTTGTCATAATTTTTCACAAAAACACTTTTGACCAACGCCGTCTGCATTTTTCAAGAGAGTTACCTTTCCTCTATACTTCTGAAGCTCGAAAACCGTGAAAAACGCTGTGGTTGACCAGTGACTGGTCAAAGTTTGTGCGGGAAAAAAAACCCTATTGCGGGGAAAAAAACCCTATTTTGTTTGGCGGCATTTTTTTGCTAAACTCACCCATTGTTGCTACTAAAGTTAGTTCATCTGGGCTAACAACATGCGTAGAGTTCATTAAAACCGTTTATTCGGCCGCAAAACGTCGTTTTTTGTCATTTTGGGCCATACCCCGACACCCCTTACGAAACCTGTTTTGATGATGTTTCACCAAAATTTGGCATTTTTTGCAATATTTAGGTTTTAGCTGCTGCGTACCAATTAAATCCAAGAATGATAGACGCAGGCGGTGTTTGTCAGCTGTTTCTCACGTAATAAGCGCAAAAGTCTGTTTTTAATGCTTTTAAATACGGAAAAAATGCCTATTTGGGCAGAAGTCATTTCTGCCAAAACGGGTCGATTTTTGAAGAATCATTGTGAGTCACATGGATGTCGCAGAAACGGTTTTTTTAGTCCATACTGCAGCCTAAGAGTTGTAGAACACGATGAAATTGTGTTTATATTCCCTGCTAATAGAATAACCAGAAAAAGTGATAGGGTTTTTTCCCCGCATTAGGGTTTTTTTTCCCGCATAGGGTTTTTTTCCCGGAGGTTTCGAGACTCATTACTCAGAAACGTGAGTGGTTACAATCCATTTTATTAGTGCAACAGTTAGGCGAAAGATGGCCGTTATAACAGCCACGAGCATTAATGGATCTGATTTATGTGGAGCACAGGACGACCCGAAAAGTTGAAAATGGGGTTTTTTTTCCCGCACCACTATATATATATATATATATATATATATATATATATACGATTTCACGGGAAACCAAAAAATCTGACCTAGCCTAGGCCTTACCTTGCTCTGAATGCTGGGACCGGTTTCATTCCGCTATCTTTTACCGTTTTTTTGCTGGAAGCCAAAAATTTGCCGGGGAAAAACCCAGTTGGGGAACAAAACAGGATCAAGTGCAGTTGGGGGGGGAATAATGGATCTTTTTTTTGGAGTAGAGCACCTCAAGGGAAGCATTTTTTGTAATAGAACCCCTATCCACGAATTTAAATTTTCTGAGCTATGACCCCTTGAAAATCGCATTTTCAGTGTTTTGCGAAGTGAAAGTAGGCCAAAGTTTGAAGCCAAAAATGGCGGTGCATCTTCGGGGGGGGGGGGAAATTCAAACACATCTTTTTTCAGCGTAAGAACACGTTTTTATAAGTTTTCGCATGCGCTGAGTTCATTTTTGGCAGTTTTCAAGCGAAAAAATGTTACAACTTTTCCAAAAAATTCAAATTTTGTCGAAAATGACTGACTGACTGACTCTCACGAAATAAGACCAGCTCGCTCGTTATATATATCAGTCTAAAATTTTATGAACATATTTTAACACATATAATATAACTTATTCAGCTTTATTTGCTGCATATCTTGCTTATTCTGGCCAAAAAATGTTGACTTTTTCCATTATAAAGCAGGCGAAATGAACTTACTTAAGGTGGCGCTCAGGGGAACCGACTTTGGCGTTTAATTTTTTTCAGCGACATTTTTGACCATAATGTCTTGAAGGAAAGTTGTTCAAAATGAAAATAGCTTTCATTTGATGTGCATATTGTGATAAAAAAAATTTTTTAAATTTTTTGGACAATTTTGTAGCCGTAGCAAAAAAATTTTTGTTTCCATATAAAATGATTACTCATATCAATAAAATATGCAGTTTCTTAGCTTTAAATTGATGTATTAAACTTAAGAATACGTTGAAGTTTTGCTGAGTTATTTAGCCGTGAAAATAGCAAATCCAAAATGAAAAACCTACAAGGCTGATAAATCTTCGAAAATGTCAAATTTTTGATTTAATTTCTCAAAAAATTGAGTATGGCTTTTTGTAACTTTTTCAACGGAAATATGCAGTCCTAGGAAAGGTCTAATTTTTGAAAAAGTGAAACGTGTGGGCAAACCTTACATTTTTGCGTAGCGAAATCGACTACTTTTTTTGGACCTGGGTCCCAGCTGCCGTTTGCGATTGAGTTGAAAATTTGCACAATGAAAGAAAAAATATAAATGCAGACGTGAAAGTTTTTCGATTTTCAAATTTTGGCCCGCAGCACTTTTTGTAGTCGCTCAAACACGACTGATTTTTGAAAAATCGATTTTTTGCAAAATCAAAAATAAAAATGAAAAATCGAAGATCAATCACGTCTAGATTTTTGAGAGATCTTTCTATTGATACCAAGATCATCAAAATCGGTTGACGTTTTGCTGAGCTAGGTCAAAAACAAAATTAGTGTGAATAGGAAATTCGACATGGTCATAAAATTTAACCCATTCACACTAAAGTGCTGAACTGTATTGTAAATAGGTTTTCTGATGTCTCTTTAATATACAATTAAAGTGGTATTGCTATTTATTGCATGAGCTGAGCGCCAAACATGAGTTTTGTTGCTGTGCGCTACCTTAAATAAATTTAAAATTCACAATTTTATATTTTATTTTGCTCAACAGATGGCTATTAAACATATTTCCCCACAAAAAATATCACATTTAGGGCTTAAGTACGGCGTTATAATAAATTCGAATGCCTCAAATCCTAGTTAAAAACTTCCAGCTTTCTTCATTATTCCACAGTAGCAAATATCCTTTTATTTGATGCAGGGAACTAAGACTAACTTTTTGCTCACAAGTTACAACTGAGTCTAAGCGTGAGCACTAAGCCTCAGCCTAAGCACTAAGCCTAAGCCTGAGGCCTAATTTGAAGGAAAAACCTCCTAAGAAGCATCAAAAATAACTTTAAGCACTAAAAAACCTGAACAACTTCATAATTTAAGAAATTTCGCAGATATAGCCCGAATTTAGTACTGAACCTTGTGTTGTACCGCTTCACTCAACCTGGTCCTGGTAGCTTCAGAAAAAGTTTTGTAACTTTTCAAAGCCTAAACCGATTTAGAAAATTTTTCAGCATTTAGTAACTTAGAAGTTGCTCTTTAGCAGCAGGTTTTCATTTTATCGAGTATTTTTGCCTAAATCCAAAATTTTCATTTAAAGTTTAATTGTTGGACAAAGTTTGATTTCCAGGTAAAGCTTATACATCCTACAAACTTCTAACCTAGCCTTCTACGAAAGAGCGTTCAATTTTGACCCCACCTAGGTTTGGGGGATATAGGGGGACTCCGGATCATTCATTAGTCGAAAAAACAGTAGCGTACCCAGGATTTCGCGAAGGGGGGGGCTGAACTGATGGTCGACGACCGGGGGGGGGGGGGAGGGGTGGAACGTACAGGCAGTCCGCGGCAATCTGCAGAAGGTTTAGCTTTTTAGAATTTTTAAACTGCTTGCATGGATATTGAAAAAATGTCTGATGTCTTGCAATAATAGTGGTTGCAGGGGTCTGAGGGCGGCAGCCGCCAGAAGCTGGACCTTTTTTAGAATTTTAAAATAAAATTTGCATTGAAAAACCAATTCTAAGCAACACTTGTAGTGAAATCATAGCGGTTGCAGGGGTCTGGGGGCGGCAGACCCCAGAAGCTGGAGCTTTTTTAGAATTTTAAAATAAACTTTGCATTGAAAAACCAATTGTAAGCAACACTTGTAGTGAAATCATAGTGGTTGCAGGGGTCTGGGGGCGGCAGCCCCCAGAAGCTGGAGCTTTTTTTGAGTTTTGAAATATATAAAATTTGCATTGAAAAAGCAATTCTAAGCAACACTGGACGTAAAATCAGAGTGGTTGCGGGGGTCTGGGGGCGTCAGCCCCCAGAGGCTGGAGCATTTTTAAAATTTTGAAATATTTGCATTGAAAAAGCAATTCTAACCAACACTTGTCGTGAAATCATACAAACTTGATTGACTTGACTAGTATATAACTTGTCGCGCAGTTTGCAGAGGTCTGGGGGCGGCTGCCTCCAGGAAAAAAATGAAGAAAAACCATGTGTGACTAAGGCTGTCCTTAGACATTCGTCCTCCACTCCACCCACCGCACGGTTTTTAATTAAAAGCCACACAAAATACATAACTAAATACCAATAATAGTTGTTAGCATTACTCATTATTAATACAAAATAGCAGATATGTATATACATTCGAGTAGTAATGAATTGGGGGCGAGATCCCCTCGAAAGAAAATTTCGGGAAATTTTTGAAATTTCAGTGTCATTTTGGTCAATTGGGGACGTGCCGGAAAATTTTTTCAGTGGTGTCATAAAACCAAAGGGGGACCGCAGGAAAAAAGTGAAAAAGGGGGGGGCTGAAATCTCGAAGGGGGGGGGCTAAAACCGCAAACTGGGTACGCCACTGCGAAAAAATGCCGTTTTTCCGACTTATTCCACCCCTAAGGGTTTTAACACAAATAATTTCACTCTAGATTTTGAGGATCAAGTGCAGTTGGGGGGGGGGAATAGTGGACCTATTTTTTGGAGTAGAGCACCTTGAGATAAGCATTTTTTGTAATACAACCCCTATCCACAAATTTGGATTTTCTGAGGTATGCGTATGACCCCTTGAAAATTGGATTTTCTGTGTTTTTGGAAGTGAACGTAGGCCAAAGTTCGAAGCCAAAAATGGCTATAATCTTTGTTTTTGGATAGATTTGAGTGCGTTATGATGTTTTAAGGCATCGTCTAGGCTTAGTTGGCAGGATTCCCTAGGCTAAGCTGGCAGGATTTTTTCTGAAAATTTCAATTTTTTATTGCCTAAGCCTGAGCGTAAGCCTAAGCCTAAGCCCTAAGCCTAAGCCCAAGCCTAAATTAAGGCCAAGTTTGAATTTGGTCAAAAATTGGACGTTTCTGGCGAATTTGGCCAATTTATCGGCGGGAACCCGGTCAAAGAGCCTTTGTTTTGATTCTAAAAAATTGAAACCAATAATCTGACACCATTTAGACACGATTAGAATGGAAAAAACAAGAGCTTCGGGAAAAAATTGCGAAAACGTCCCTCACTGAGGGTTCAGATTTCGGGGGGTTGTATCTCAGAAAATCCAAAAAATGAAATAAGGGTTCTTGAAGCAAAAATGCTTCCCCCAAGGTGCTCTACTCAAAAAAATAGGTCCACTATTCCCCCCCCCCCCAACTGCATTTAACCCGATTTTTATTAAAATGGGCGACATTCATTTTGGAGGCTAGAGATCGGGGGCTTGGGCTGACGATGGGGGTTCTACAATTTTATTAAAAGATGTGGTAGGAAGCGTTTTAGGGCCAAAAAAAAAATCCCCCCCACGCCAAAAATGGCTACATTAATGTATATGTAATCTTTGTTTTTGGATAATTTTGAGTGCATTATGATGTTTTAAGGGGGCGCTCCGGGAATCAGGGGTTACATAGAAAATTGGCAAAAAAATTGGCAAATGTCAAACTTTACTATACATATATGTACTATGGCACAAAAGAACACTGGAGGCAAAATTTCAAATGACGTGATCATGTCACGTGACTCTCAGAGCACCAAACGTGAGTGAATTTTCGGCAAACGATGGCCCGTATTCACATACTAAGAGTTATTCACATACTAACGCTAAGCGTTTGCTAAGTGTTAGCGCTTAATTTGTACTAAACTGTTATTCACAAAATAAACGCTTAAAAATTAGTGTTATACTAAACTTAGCGTTTAGCAACTTTTGTGCTTAGTTTTGGCTTTGGCTTGAAGTGCGCTCCCTGCTTGATGTGGATCCGGAATTCGTTATTTATCCGCATTTCCATTTGGTATTTATAAATCCGATTATAGATTTATTTAAATTACTATTTCTTATTAATAATATATATTTTTCTCGAACTATACATTTGTAAAAAATGTTTTCAGCAGGTGGATTCCTGAAAAATGCAAAATCAGCTCTGCATGTTTCAGGGGGCATATCATGAAAAATATAAATTTTCAAATAGAAGTTCTTGAAGAAAAATTACTTCGATTAAGATGCTCTACTCAAAAATGTAAAAAAACGAATTTGGACAACAAAGTGCATTTTTTATTTTTGGCGATTAAACGAGCAAAATGGATCGAATTGGTCGGAAAATGTTACTAATATATCCTAAATTGCATGCCCTTCCTTCCCATGGCGGCCAAGAACCTCCCCCACTCTCCCCCCCCTACCCCACACCATCTACTAACTAAGCGCTTAGCGCTTAGGGAGCTCCCGAGGTCCCTAAACTTGAGGTGGTAGTTGCGTTTTCGAGGTTTTTATGATTTCTATGTAAACTTTGCGCCACCAGTACTCAAGTTAGAAGCGACGCCTGAGCATAAATTTTTGGGACAGTATTGTAAAGGTCAAAATCCCCAGGCATGTCTCTCACTTTTTTGAAATTTCACCTGTGGACATTTTTAGAGGGTTTTAATTACAAGAAAATATCTTAAATTTTCGGTGCGTTTGGTTTTCAGCTATTTTCTCAGTAAATTGACTAGTTATTAAAAAAGTGGGGGACATGCCTGGGGATTTTAAACATGTTAAAAACCTTACCAACTTTCAGCCCCAACAGATGATCGTATGATTCAGAGCTGTGGCGCAAACTTTTTGTAAAAAATTTTAATATTTTGGAAAGGACCTTTCTTTAGTCGCTTATACTGGAAAGAAAATCACAGGTTAATTTTCAAGGCATGGCATACATTTAGGAAAGATATTGTTCTACCTAATGCAAAAGACCGCTTGTGATTTGAATTTGTAAACGCTGAGCAATGGCTTTTTAAAAAAACACCTAAAAACGCAATTACCCCCTTAAGCGCTTAATTCTAAGCCAAACACTAAATTTTAAGTATGTGAATACAAAATTGAAACGCTAAGTTAAGCGTTAGTGTTTGCTAAGCGCTTAAATAAACACTAAGTATGTGAATAACACTTAGCGCTTATAAGCGCTAACACTAAGTGTAAACACTAAGTTTAAGCGTTACACTTAGTATGTGAATACGGGCCTTAGTGTTTACACTTAGTGTTAGCGCTTATAAGCGCTAAGTGTTATTCACAAACTTGAACTTCTACCATGCTAAACATACTTAAGCGCTTAGCGCTTAGCAAACGCTTAGCGTTTGTTTGTGAATAACACTTAGTATGTGAATACGGGCCTAACACTAACACTTAAAGTTAGTGTAAACACTAACTTTAAGTGCTTTATAACACTAAATTTAGTGCTACGAAGCACTTAAAGTTAGGGTTTACACTAACTTTAAGTGTTAGTGTTAGTATGTGAATACGGACCAAAATCAGTGAATTGTCCAATTTTTTCCAATTTTTTTTGCTATGGAGATATGCACGTCAAAACATCAGAAATAGTATTTTGGGCAGCTTTTCTTCAAGAATGATAGGTCATTTTGGCTTTTTTTTAAAAATACGGCACAAATCCTTGATTCCCGGAGCGCCCCCTTAATTAGTCTGGCGTTTAAAACGCTGCGGCAAAATTAAGACGCAGGCATTCCGCACTAAAAACGCTGCGTCTGTTCAGCCATTGCGTTTTGCGTGCGGCAAGCTGCGTTTTGCCGCAGCGACAAAAACGCTGCGGCAAAATCGCAGTAAAATCGCAGCGTGTGAATCGGCCTTTAGGCTTAGGTTAGGTTAGGGACCATAAGAAAATTGTTCAGGAAAAATACTGTTAGCTCAGCCTAGAGAATCCTGTCAGCTTAGCCTAAAGAATCTTGTCAGCTCAGCCTAGAGAATCCAGCTGGGTTTTTTTTGCGAAAAATTTTGCGAATTTTGCGAAAAGCTTGAAAATTTTTTCGCAAACTCAAATTTTTTTTCGCAGACTTGCTTTTGTTACGTAATGCAGTAGACTTTGCATTTAAATATTAATAAAACAGTATTCCGCCTATACAGGTAGAAGACTGACGTAAGTTTTACTCTTTTTGGCTAAAAAACACTGATTTTTATACAGTGGCGTACCCAGGGGGGGGGGGGGGGCTAGGGGGGTGCAACTGAGGCGGGGGGGGGGGGAAATTAAAATTGTTTTTTTTTCACCGTAAAAACACGTTTTTATAGGTTTTCGCATGCGCTGAGTTCATTTTTAGCACTTTCCAAGCGAAAAAACGTTGATTTATACATTTTCGAAAAATTTCAATTTTTGTCGAAAATCATCGTTTTTCGACATACTGGGGCTAATCATCGAAAATTATGACCAATACAGTCGTAATACGAGCCTGAAGTTTGATCGTCAAAAATTAACACATAATAATATACTTAATACAGCTTTGTTTGCAACATATTTAGCTCACTCATACTAAAAATCTAAATTTTGCCAACTAAAAAAAAGAGGCTAAATATGCATAGTTAAATTGAGCTTACATATCAAAAGTTTTAGTTTCTTTTTGCGTAGACATTAAATTTATTACATTTTTCTAGAAAAATATGCATCTTTGGTTATAACTAGCGATTTCTAATGAAATAGAATGTCATAAATACAATCTGAAAACGTCACTGATGCTCAGCACCAAGCTGGCACTGACAGTCAAAGTTGGGTTTAAAAGTGCAGCTTTATTTATGATTCCACTGTAGCAAGGGTCCTTTTATTTGATGCAAGCAACTAAGACTAACCTTTGCTGACCCACTTACTAAGCCTGAGCCTAAGCACTAAGCCTCAGCCTAAGCACTAAGCCTAAGCCTAACCTAAGCCTAAACCTAAGCACTAAGCCTAAGCCTGAGGCCTAAATTAAAGAAAAAACCTGCTAAGAAGCATCAGAAATCACTTTACTACACTAAAAAACACTAACTAGCTTTATCTTTTAATAAAATTTGCAGCCATAGCCCGGAATTTCTACGGAACCGTACTTGTGCTGTAACGCTTCGATCAGCCTGGTCCTGGTGGCTTTACCCGAAGCGGAAGTCTGCAAGTTCGCAGAAGCTTTAGCTTTTTAGAGCTTTGACGATTAATTTGCATTGGAAAAGTAGTCAGCAACACGTCGTAAAATTACAGTGGTTGCAGGGGTCTGGGGGCGGCAGCCCCCAGTAGCTAGAGCTTTTTTGGAATTTTGACATAAAATTTGCATTGAAAGAGGAATTCTAAGCAACACTTATTGTAAAATTAGAGTAGTTGCAGGGGTCTGGGGGCGGCAGCCCCCAGATCAAGCTGGAGCTTTTTTGGAATTTTGGAATAAAATTTGCATTGAAAAAACAATTCTAAACAACACTTATTGTAAAATCAGAGAGGATGCAGGGGTCTGGGGGCGGTGGGGCGGTAGCCCCAAGAAAAAATTGCAGATTTTTACCAATTTTTAGGCCGAATTTCATCAACTGGTGATGTATCAGAAATTTTTTTCTACAGGGCCCGGTTTCATAAACAATGAATTGCGATTCATTAGTAACACTGGTGCAACATCGAAAATCGAGTATAACTTGACCTTTACACAATATTTCTGCTGGAAATTTTAATGACAGATAGCCAATATGTTACACCACATGCGGTTCAAATCTCACAATAATCAAGTTATCCAGTAAAATCTATAGCTAACTTGAAGTCATTCATTAGTTGCAAATATTAGTGAATTTTTTAGAACAACTAATATTTACTAATATTTGGGACTAATGAATGACTTTGACTTAGCTAGACTTTTGTCTGCATCAAGGAAATGTAACAAAAGTTTACACACACATTATCTAACATATTGGCAATATGTCGTGAAAATTTCCAAAAAAAGGATTAAGTTAACGCAAAGTTATAACTTATTTTCTAGCTTATATCACTGTTACTAATGAATCGCAATTGATCTTTTATGAAACCGGGCCCAGGACTATTAGACAAAGATGGGAACGTCACATCAGACAGTGTATTACACACGTGAATACAACATAATGTATATACTTAAGTAGACATGCACAGGCTTTGATGCTTTGATGAAAGATAATATCAAAGACTGCTACGCCACAGAGTTGCAGGGGTCTGGGACTCTGGGGGCGGCAGCCCTCAGGAAAAAATCTCAAGATTTTTTCTATTGTCAGGTTAAATTTGGTCAATTGGAGACGTATCGGAAATTTTTCTGGCCGAGCCACAAAAACTAAAGGGGGGACCCTTGTTAACAATTCCTTCAAGTTCCACAAAAAGGGGGGGTTCAGACCCCTTGAACCCCCCCTGGCTACGCCCATGCCTGTGGGTAAAGTTAGCCTAACTTTACCTGCAGGTAATTTTGAGAATACGGCCCCTGGGGGGGCTTGTCCCAGAATTTTCGAAACTTTAGGGGGGGCTTGTCCCGACTTTTCCGCGGCTTGTGCTTACAAAAACGCAAAAATTTCGAATTTCTGCCAAAAAGAAAAATTTTCGGCAAAATTGAGCTTTTTTTAAAAGTTTTTTCGCTTTTTGTTTATTTTTGGAGCATTTTACGGCGATCTGGGGCAGTTTTTGAGTGTTCGGGCACCTTTCTTTCATTGTCAAGGAGGGGGGCTTGTGCCGGTGGGTCAAATCTGAAGGGGGGCTTGTCCCGCAATCTCAAATCTGGGGGGGAGGACTTGCCTCCGCCCAGACCCCCCCATGTACATCTGTGAACCTAAGGCATGAGAAATGTACAGGTTTCCAAAAAAATCGTGGAAATGTCCCTCACTGATGGCTCAAATTTCAGACCTTTCCTTACTTTTTGTAAAAGGGCGACGGCCGACGGTAGGGTTTCTCGGTCTTTTGTGACTAGAGATTAGGCTGGGAGCTTGGCTGATGGTAGCACTACTGGCACAGAAAAACCGCGTTTAATTGTTGTTGTGAACTTCCGATTAACCAGTTTTAAGCATATTTTACATGTTTCTAACAGGTTTTATTAGTATTCTTTAGCTTTTAGCATTCTGCTGAAACTTCAGCTAGAAATTTTATGTTAACCCTTTGAGCGTATTTCTATTTGACTCAATTAAATTTTACCTTCTCCGGGCGTTTTTTCCCGTAAATTCGTCACTATTTGACTATGACAAAGCAATAGTTATGGACATAATATAATAATGTTGTTGTCTGTTGTTTCAGGGACAGATGTATGTCTAATTTGCGTTTAGTCGGTGGCGTTCTGTTACTGTTGGTCTGCTTCTTGTTGGCTTTAAGAGCTATTTATACAAAGTCACCAACTGAGCCCATTGACAAAACTATGACCTCCGTGGGAGCGCTTTTGTCTGTGGAGTTTGAAGTGTTTGGATTAGTGCAAGGTATATATTATAGTGGTGTGGGTGTGGGAAAAAGCCTACGCGTTTTGCGGGGAAAAAAACCCGAGTTGTAGAACACGATGAAGTTGTAGTTATACTTACTGCTAATTGAACAACCAGAAAAAGTGATAGGGTTTTTTCCCAGCATTAGGATTTTTTCCCGCATAGGGTTTTTTTCCGGAGGTTTCGAGACTCATTACTCAGAAACGTGAGTAGTTAGAATCCATTTTAGTAGTGCAACAGTTAGGCGAAAGATGGCCGTTATAACAGCCGCGAGCATTAATAGATCACTGACGGTCCCTGATTTCGATTTCGGGGGGGGGCGGAGGTCCGAAGAAATATTTTGACTTTTCACAATAGCAACGTAAAGGAGCACGCACGTCTCGCTTGGCTCGCGGCGTGCGCAGTCTTTCGCGCAGGCGCGTGCGTAGTCCTCTATTTTGCTCTGCGTAGTGCGTGGGTCCAGCCTACAACGTTGTAGGCAAATTGTAGGCTATGCTGACCTGTGTGACGTGTAGACATGCAAATGCAGCATAATGAACTCATGTATACATGTATAGGCTTTGATGAAAGATAATAACAAGGAATAGTAAGCCACAGAGTTGCAGGGGTCTGGGGGCGAAAGCCCCCAGGAAAAAAATTGGGGGAAATTTTTGATTTTTAGGCCAAATTTGGTCAATTGGGGACGCATCAGAAAAATTTTCCGGCCGGACCATGAAAACAGATATATATCAGGGATCGACCGGAACCCGAAAACTACCGGAACCACCTAAAAATACAGGAACCGGAACCCCCTTCAAAAGACCCTATAATTTGCAATATTTTCAAACAAAACTTTTTTGTTTACTTTTGCTTACATTTTTTCACCACCCTTCTAACAGTCCCCAGATTTTAAAATACAGTTTTTAAGGCGAAAATTATATATAATTATAAAATTATATATTTTATAAATAAATAAATATATATATATATATATATATATATATATATATATATATATATATATCTTTATATATATATGTGTATATATATATGTATATATCGCATCTTTGGTGTATCTCTGAGTTGCAGCCATAGTGTTGGTTATACAAAATGACCTGATCCTTAATTGTTGGGCCTTCCGCGCCCCCAGGGCCCCCCCCCACAGGAGGGTGGTGTCTTTGTGGCGGTTTTGGCTTGTTGTTTTTTGTTTATATTGTTGTCCTTTTTACTCTATGGCATATATTATATAATATATATATATATAAATAATATATATATATATATATATATATATATATATATCGTGGCGCTATAATGTATGGCGTGGGGATGGGGGGTTATCGAGGGGCCGGGGCGTGTCCCCTCTGTCGTGAGCATTGCGTCCCTATTGCTCCAGGACAGGCTCCTCGGCCTTCAGATATGTTATGATTTCGTTAAATATAAATTCGTTAAGAATCACTTGATTTAGGACCATATGGCATATATTATATATATATATATATATATATATATATATATATATATATATATATATATATATATATATATATATATACATGCGTGAGAGCATAATGTATGAGGGAGTGGGGTGGGGGGCTCTCGAGGGGCCGGGGGGGCTCATTCACCTAAGTCAGCTAAGTGAATAATTGCTCAACTCTTGCCCCCCATAGGTCAGCTCTCTTCGCCCCCTCAGTCTCTTGATATGTTAATATTTAGTTTAAATGAATTAGTTAACAATTGATTGAGTTACGTACGTCATGTATTTTTTATATATATATATATATATATATATATATATATATATATATATATATATATATATATATATATATATATATATATACATGAGAGCGAGAGTATACAAAGGGAGAGGGGGGGGGGGGGGGGGGATATAAATGGGGCGGCGGGGGGGTGGGTCCCCAAACTTCGGGCAAAATTTAGTAAAAATGGCATTTTTTTGAGAAAATTTTACAGAATGTCGCAAAATTTAGGGGTTTTTGAATTTTGGTCGATCTGGGCAGAGGGTCCCCAAACACCCGGTACATGTATGCGTGGGAGTGCTTATCGCTACCCGCCCAGAAGGCAACTTTACTCCCCCTCCCAGAATGTTGTGACCGTAGCTCACAACGCAAAAATCGGTGACTTACGAAGTAAAAATGACTGGAAGCGGAAACGGAAATGACTCCGCATCCCCTCCCCCGCCCCTCCCGGCGGCTCATTCCCCCCATAATTTGCTACCTGTGCACGTATGTTTAGGACTTGTTGTTCACGATTGTAAAACTTCAGGCGTTTCTGGCGTTTGACACTTTAACAGTGAGACTGTTCTGCGGCGAAAGTCATTCTAAAACTTAAAATGCAAAAATTAAAAAATAGGCTGTTGATTTTGAATAACATAATTTAGGTATATACACATTAGGGATGTCGCGGATATCCGCATCCGCATCCGCGGATGATCCGCAACTTTTTGACATCCGCATCCGTATCCGCAAAAATTTAATGCGGATGTGCGGATATTTCAGATTCGGCAAAAATTACTAAAAATGTAGAAAATCAGACCGCAATTTTAATTTTTGTGCATGTAGGATCATGTATACACCAATATTTTTGCTCTTAAAACGGTGGATTGAAACTTTATTCTAGGCTTTTTTTACGTTCACCTCATTGTTGGTTGCAAATCGCTCTTTTCTAAAGTAGGCTTCACGAATATTTGATATTGCGGAATGCGGGCATATTCGAACTAAGTTTTGCATGTTTGAGAGGGACTAGTCTACAAACTTGTAAAGCAATAATTGTCAAAACAATATTATCAGTTTTTAACTTGCTTGCTTAGTTCTCTCGACCTTAGGAAGGTTGAGTGCGGTTTGTGTAGTTCCCGAACTTCTCTGTAACCGTGAGGGTGGTAAAAAAAAAAAAACTTGCTTGCTTTCGTAGATTAGAAAGAATGGACAGAGTACGTATGGTGATTATCACCAACCGTCCAACCAAAACCAAAAGCATCAAGTAACCAGAGGGTCACGCCGATAGCCTTTGACCAGTTGGCGTGTGTGTGTGTGTGTGTGTGTGTGTGTGTGTGTGTGTGTGTGTGTGTGTGTGTGTGTGTGTGTGTGTGTGTGTGTGTGTGTGTGTGTGTGTGTGTGTGTGTGTGTGTGTAGGGATGTACCGAAAATTCGGTATTCGGTTTTCGGCCGAAAAACGGGTATTCGGTACCGAAAAGTCAATTTTCGGCCGAATACCGAATAGTTAGAAAATCAAGGAAATTCCAAATGAAAGAACGTTTAGAATAAGAACTCATTTTATTAGTCTTTCAATTAGCACTACACTTCGACCTGAGACGTACAGAAAAAACATAAAAACTGTATAATTATATGTTAAATAATAACCTCTAATTAGCATTTGTGAGGCATTTAACACAACTCATATTAATTGCATGAATTTTTGATGGATGCTTATAAGTATCGTCAAAACTCAAAAAAATTGGAATAATGCGAGTAAACTTTGCAAAGTTCACAAGCAGTTTAATAACTGTCCCACTTAAAACTGCCGGGGTGAAAAGAGACAAGCCTTCATGAAAGATAAAAGCAAAGAACACAAAGCCACAAAGTTTCAGGGGTCTGGGGGCTGGGGGCGGGAGCCCCCAGAAACAAATATATAGAAATTTTATTTTTAGGCCGAATTTGGTCAGTTGGAGACGTATCAGAAATTTTTTATTCATCGATAGCTGAAAAAGTTTAGGCCAGCTGGCTTCAATCGCTGAAAAAATTTAGGCCAATCCGGAAAAAATTAGGCCATGGCCTTAGCTATGGCTTTAAAAACCCAGGTTTACAAGAAGCAAAAAGATGATTACACGAAGGGGGTGGTATATTCGACAGCACACTGGCACGATAGTTATTTGTATAATATTATAATACATGGTTCATATAGCATATAAAACATGTTTCTACGTTGAAAAAATGCGAGTTTGCATTTACCGCCTAAACCGAATCTGCGCCTATGTTGTGTATATCGCTCAAAGTCGCATGTTTTCGGCATTGTTTCTGAAACTTTTTAGTTGGAGGTGTAACATTTCGCGCCAAAAAACACTGTCCCACTCCACCCCGGGGTCCTATAGATAGTATTTATATATTTATCTATACGTAGTATTATATTTTCTGGATTTTTAAAATCTGAGAAATCTGCGTAACAAATGACAACTATTCGGTATTCGGTATTCGGTATTCGGTTTTCGGCCAAAACGAAAAACCGAATATTCGGTATTCGGTATTCGGTGAAATTTTTTTCGGTCCCATCCCTAATTAATATTTTATATTTAATTTTATATATATATACATATATATATATATATATATATATATATATATATATATATATATATATATATATATATATATATATATATATATATATATATATATATATATATATATATATATATATATATATATATATATATATATATATATATATATATATATATATATATATATATATTATTATATTAGGGTTAGACCGAGCCGGGAATTTCGGTGCCGAGCCGGGCCGAGCCGAGCCGAGCCGGCCGGCTATCGTTAATTTTGGGTTTTATCAAAATTTAATCGTGCGCTCCGGGAATCAATGTTTTGGGGCACAACTTTTTTTAAGTGACAAATTTGGACTTGTGTCAAGAATCAAGAAAGGATTAGAGCTTTTATTTGATATTTATTTGATATTTGATACTCATGCAGTTGGAGGGGACGGGGTAAGCTCCTTCCTAAATTCAGAGACAGGCGAGGGATTCGGGCCGCCAGTGGTGAAAACGCGAAGAGAATTAAGCCACAGATAGCAGGGGTCTGGGGGCTGGCATGGCCCCAGGAAAAAAATGGAGATTTTTGAAATTTTTGGACATAATTTAGTCAATTGGAGACGTATCAGAAATATTTTCTGACAAGAAAAGTAAAACAAAAGATGGGAACATCATATCAGACAGTATATGTAGTACACAAGTAAGTTCAGCAGAATGTACTCTTGTAGACATGCATTGACTTTAATAAAAGATAGTATCAACCAATAGAAAGCCACAAACTGTTATGGCTCCGGGGGCGGATAGCCCCCAGAAAAAATGAGAATTTTTTCAATATCAGTCCAAATTTGGCCAATTGGAGACCTACCAGAAATTTTTTTCGGCTCGGCGATAAAAACCAAAAGGGGGACCCTTAAATACATTTTCTTCAGGTTCGACCAAAAGAAGAGGGGAGTGGCTCGCCGATCCCCCGCCCCCCATGACGCCCTTGGGCAGGAATAGGACTTGCGAAATTGATGGGGTACGATAAATGTTTGCTACTTTTGGTGGCAAACTGGAAAATAATAATTCATCCATTTTCATATCGACAGCTACACAGTGACGTCAACAAATGGATGAAACTTGAAAGTACAGGAAAACCAATAAATCTGAATTTTCTGTAGAATTAGCCAGTAACATTTTTTCAAATAAAATTTAGACTCTCTGAATTCTGGGTGAAATTATCTGAAACTTTGCCTGAATTAGTCTGAAAATTCTCTGAAAATTCCTCTGAAAGCCTGTAAAATGCTGGAATTTGTAAAAAAACATCTGAAAATGTGTAACCGAAAAAATTTTACAAAAAATTCAGATTCCTGTGAAGGGCCAGATTTATTTTGACGTCCATTCTCGCTCACGAAGCCGGCTTTTACCAACAATATTACTATATATGTTAAATTTTTTCAATTTTACTATATCTGAAGAAGTATGGAATATATATTACTATATATCTTCCCACCGTTTTGCAGCTATTTTGTATAATGGCTAATAATTAAAAAATCAAAAATTTATGAAGCTTTTGGATATCGGGATGCGGTCAGCAAATTTATTAAAAATGTTGTTTTTGCAATGATATAAATGTAACACAAAACAGTATATCAGGCAAACAAATTGCGCCGAATAAACACATATTCTTACATGAAGTATGTAATT